>BQKN01067501.1:1028155-1066931 GCA_022839385.1 Asparagus kiusianus | reverse complement strand
AGATAAATGAAGTTCAACAAAGGGTGTGTTTAGCAACTCACCCAAATTGGGCTAGGAATAATCCTAGTTCAATTCTATCTCAAACCAGTTTTAGTTTGAACTAAGGGAGGGCTGGTCCAAACTAAAACTGGTTTAGTGACCACTATTTGACCTTAAAAACTAGGCCTAAATTTTTTCCAAACTTAAAACTAACTCAAAACTGGAACATGTTCAGTCCTCGTCCAGTTTTAAAAGGTTGTCATCACACCCTTAAGGGTTACGATCATATATAGGTAAGGGACTAATTTTAGGTTATTTTTAGAAAAGTAGAATCTAAGACGAGGAAAAAGTTACCTGGTAGACTGGACATGTTCTTTCATAATTATGTGCATGGCCATAGAAAGCAATGTCAACCTTGTATTTCTGCCAGAGTTCTTGAAGGCTCTCTCTTCCCATCGGTTCCCCATAAGCCCCATTATCAGCATAAAAATCGGTGGTTGAGTAGCCAAGTACTCGATGAGCAAGAAAGATCAACCATGGTTGTTGCTTTCTATCAACTGATGATAGACAATGTTCAATGAACTTATATTGCTCGGTTCCTGGTCTCCAATCATGCTCGGTGTCAGCTATACAAAATCGAAACATACCAAAATCTGTTGCATACCTGAAAAGAATAATTTACACTATCAAGATATTTATCCGCTCCTTTCTCCATTTCATGATTCTAAATAGAAATGCATGTTATTTTAGATAAATAAATGTATACAATACCGCTAAAGCAACTGCCCGAGCTGTTTTTGAACAACATTGCAATATTTTGACATGTGGCAGTTATCCAGCCAATGCTAAATATAAGCTTCCTTCATCCTCTTTCATCCTTTCATCTTCTCCACTCTTTAATTTACTTTTTACATTTCCCAGGTAGTATTTAATGCTGGCAACAATCAGAACCTCTCCCTGCATCACAATCAAACCTGCGAATCTCTACTAACCTTTCAACTTATTCCTAGAAATAGATAACATCTGTGAAATTCCTCTTAAATCCTCTTTGTTTTCCTCCTCTTGAAAATAAGGAATACAAGAAGGAAGAGAGATCCTCATCCGCCACTTCACCTTCCCTCATCTCCTCTTTCCTCTCTCTCTCTCTCCCTCCAAGGACATTACCGGCATAACTCTCCTACGCATCCTCTATCATCGACCACTATACCTCCCTTACCCCAGATCAATTTCTAATCTCCTTTCAAAACCCAAACGCCAATTCTCTCCTTTTTTCCCAAAATAAAAAATTGAAGCTCTAACCACCACCGCCCTCCATAGCCTACACCCTCGTCTTTCGCTGCCTCCATGAGGACCACGGCAGCCCAAAAAACAAACACAAACGATCCGAACCCGAATCAGAAACCCAATTCCAACTTGAATCCATGGATCTAGACACCAACGGCGAACTTCCTTCATCCAAGCGCTAAGATCTCCCCCCTCATCCCTCTTATTATTAATGGTTGTCAATTAGGTTTTTTCATTATGTAATTATTTATTCATTTGGTTGATTTTGATCCGTAATTGTTGTTAATTTACTTTGCATGAGATTATCAAAAGTGACATTTTTCAAGTGAACTATTAAGTGTTTCCACCTCTCGTTCTTAGAGATCTTTAAGTGGACTATGTATGCTTCTGCACAGATTTCGATGCTGCATTCTGAGCTATAACCAAGTTAACCCAGCAAACAATCATAGGTGTTAAAATAGTTGATTATTACAATATATGAATTTATCTCGAAATATTTTCAACATTTCTATTGTTGGCTATTCTTTAATAGGTTTTGGCTAAGCAAAATATGGGTTGGTTATGACTATGCAAATTTGTAAGATGTGAAGTAGAATAATGGCTAGGTAAGATTTATGATAGTTATTTTCCCTTATGCTTTTGTCTGCATTGCTTCTTTTAATAGTTTAACCATTACCTTTAGATATAACAGTTGTCACTTATTATTTTAGTTAGTAAGTTCTATTAAATTATTAATTTTTATACAAAGGAAAATATTTTTCAACCCTAAAAGGGTACATAAACCATGAAATATTGTTGAACCTCACAAGGTTTACACAAACTTTTTTTCTTCTTTGATTTTATGTCAAATACAAATCAAGCCATCAAAATCTTTCGCTAAATCAAACCTTGAGTTTTAAAGGTTTGAGTACTTATTGGACACTTCACTAAAAGTGGGTTTTAAAGGTTCGGAGCATTACAAATTAGTATGATTGAGCAAAATATTGAATAACCATTGCTTGCTTCTGCTTACAATCAATGTTCACAATAATTAATAGTTTCTCCATTTTCAATATCTAACGAGGGGACTAGATGTATGGTAATTGTAAACACGGAATACTAATATTGCTCAATAAAAGTTCAAATTTTTTGCTAATATTATTGAAGAGCTTAAAAAATGAGGATGTACGCTGAATGGGTTAAAATATATACATTGTTAACTTCTCTATCAATTGCATAAATAGTAAGGCAATGCTAAATGCTCTAGCAATTAAATAAATAATAAGACAATAATCTCCTACTAAGGTATGGCTAAACATCATGCGTGAAGGATTTACCATTATTAATTATGTCGGAGGACTATCCGGATATGTTTATGAACTATCAAAATTAAAAGCCACTGTTAATTTTTGACAATAAAACTACATACTCATGTTTATATCAAATATTATATAATACAACACAAATCTCATTTATTCTAAAAACAAACAACTTAGCTTAATCTCCTTTGCTGAATATTTTAATTAAATTGTGAAAATTCTTATGTTTATAGGCCATAAACACATGATTTCAAATTGTCTGCATTTCAATTTTGAGAGATGGCATTGCTTAGAGTTTTACGAACGCGTGAATCAATTATATATGAATAAATGAACTTATTATACCAAGCATTCATTGATTGAGATTAAATGAATGAACCTTATTATCACAAGCTCATTCATTAATTGGGAACTGGGAGCTACCATAAGAATATCCAAAATTACTATGTTTTGCTTAATTTCCTCTTTTTTCGCATTATACTTTAATTATGGCATTACATTTTTATTATGGTCGGTAGTCAACTTGGCACTTGTAGTTGCGACCATAGTAGTTTACTTTCATGTTTCCATGTTGTATCCTCTGTAGACTCTAGGATTATATTTTGTTATTTAATTTCCTCGCATTGACTATTTTTTCCATCTATTATTTACCCTTTTTGGAGAATACTTTTTATACATCAATTGTCAGCAACATGTTTATTTCTGGAAACTTTGAATAAAGTAAAGCTTATCTAGAAATTTTGAATAAAGTAGTGGTATTTACAATCTTTGATTAATGATATATTTTTTGTGACATTCAGTAAAAACTTTTTTTTTCTTTTCTAATAGAATCTACAAGACTGCTTTAATTTGTTATCCTTCAATATGTTGCTTGAAGGTTTCTTCATAGTTTAGTCTGTAGTTAACTGTGAAACAATCTTTTGTTAAGCTGTTTATTTATGATAGGAGACAATTTTCAACCAAAATAGTCATGCAAATTAATTCCATTCAACATGCAATTAACCTTGAGATACTATGTAATTGATAATAGACAGGAGAGAGGATATTTTTCATTATAGATGATTGCATTCATATCTCAGGTTAAGCCACATATATGGCCATATTGAAGTATATTTCATGTGGTTAAGTAATTCACAGTTAATGATGTTTGATGAAGGAGAAGACATGTGCCTTGACTGATTTTCTTTCTTTTTTTCACTTTATTTGCATAAAATAGATTTCAGGTTATGTAAGTCTATTAGGTGTGCCTAGAGAAAAGTCTTTAACAATTCCAAATATCGCACAGTAGAGAGACAATTCATAGTCTTTACCCATGTATTTGATTACTAATTCCCTGGAGTCCGTTAGTTATTATTGCTATTTTCCTTTCTTTTCTGGAAAAATGCATATGAAAATCTTAGCCTGACAATAAACATATGCAGGTTTCTAGAGTTATTACTTACAAAATATTCATATCCTTTGATGAGTTTTTTCACTCTTACTGGATCTTTAGTCATGGTTTTTTTACCCGGTTAGTTGGTTGTGCATGGTTTTATTGACTTTGATATCCGAAAACAGTCTCTTAATTGTTCCTCTTAATGTGTTACCAATTTTAATGTGTGACCAGTTTTTATGATAGTCATCCATGACTCTTCATTTACTATTTGAACTTTCTTGATCGACCATAGGGAAATTAATGCTTAATCATCTTTAAATTGGTTCTAACACAAACCCAATATATCAATGTTCGTTGACACATTAAATTCGGGCCAGTTCATTTACTATATTCTGTTTTGGCTTCAAGGAAAGGAAGTTCTTTTCTTTGTTTTAAAAAAAAACACTTTGCAAACTAGTGAAAAACATTTAAGTTAGGTATGTCTCATCTTCTTTTCTATTTTATCTATTTTTTGTATCTTTATTTTGTCTTTTGTAAATCAACAGGCTTCTAATCAAGTTCTTCTATATGTTGCAGTTTGCTTGGATACTTTTATCCAACTTAAACCGTTTTAAAGGGGGTGTAATTTCTATAGATTATGAATGTATGTTTTAATTTTAATAATGATTCATATTAAGATTTCCTTTGATTCAATTGACTTCTAATTGGGTTATTCTTCTATATGGTATAGCTTACACGGATATTGGTATACAGTTGACACATTTTGAGGGATTAATCTCCATATATTATGAAAAGCTCCAGGCTATTCTTTGTATTTGCATTTGTAATTCAATTGTACTTAGTGAATTAGATTTATAACAATGAGAGAGGACTGTTAAGAGTGTTGTGTTAGCTGAGTTTGTGGAGAATTTAAGAGCTTTTGGTAGCTTAACGGGTTATTTCAAAATGATTGCAAGGTTAAGTTGTCGTTTTGAACCACTACCGTGCGTTGCTAATTTATTTATTTATTTAATATTATATGAAATAGAATTTGGATTCTTGATGTATGACGGTCAAAATCATACAAATAGATTTATTTAGAAACTATCCATGGGGACCGTCCAGATGAATATATTACAAATCAATGTTATAACAATAGCTAACACAAAGAGCCTTACTATTATTCTACAATCGAATAATGGAGGAAACTTCACCTTTTTTTTCTTCTTATGAATATTCGAATAGTGCAGGAAAATTCACTTTTTGTTCTTATGAACTTAACTGGTACTGTGCTTTAATTAAGTTTCACTAATTATTATGAATATTTATGCGTATACAGTTCAGGTTGGGCTGAGTAATTATTGTGATTTTTTTGGGTATAAAAAATATTTAAAGTTTGTGATATTTTTCCATCAAAAAAAGTTTGTGATAACTTTTTATTTATAGAAGCTTAACAATAAATAATCCGTGCATTGCAAGGGTCCGAAACTAGTAGCTAAATATGTAAAGTTCCCAACTTGTATACATGAGAGCTGGATAAGTCAACTTGGCATAAAACTATTAATGGAACACGAGGTACTTACACACCGTTTTACTCAAATAAAAGATGCACTTTACACAATAAGAATAAGAACATGGAGCTTGTGTTTCAAACAAGAGGTCCTTATCAGTGATAATTTTGGCCAGGTTGCATGGTAAGTGGTAAGATAAGTGGTACCTTTATTATAGATAACTTGATGTGATTCCCATCTCTGAATCATCTATATGACTATAAACCTGCTACTTTAGGTCCATTCATGAAACCTTTATGATTTCTAGAAAGCATTAAGAGGAAGGGTTCAAAATCAAATGAGAAAAAAGCAAGAAAAATGAACACATTATCAAGAGGAAAAATCTAAAAAATTAGGCATATCCATAAAGGAATGTAAATTTGGCTGATGTCTGGCTACCTGATAGCTTAAATTATACGTAACAGATCAATTACCATGAAATATCGAACGCTTAAAGGTAATGGAACTAGTTCATTAACGTATGCAAGAAAAATTGCTTCCTTTCCAATGGCATACCAGAATTTGGCCCTGTTCTCAGCAGGGACGTAGAACATGGTTTCAGCAAGAACCCCGCATTCACCACCAGAATCTTTATTCTCATAAAAGGAACCTGATCCAGGCCAATCCCGTTCATGGTTACCACTGTAATATAATTTTCATGTGTCAAATTATATCTAGTTCGTTGGAGTTCCCAGATTGCAACGCAGTATGTGAGACTAACCTTCCTACCATGTAAGGCACTGCTGAAGCAATAGGTTCAATTTGTGAAGTAAAACGGTCCCACTGAGAAATGTATCCATTGGCATAACATAAATCTCCAATATGGAGAACCATATCTATATTCTTCAAGTCCTTGATAAGCTGATTAGTAGTGTTCAGAGAACCAAACTGGAAGTTCTCATACTCATTAGAACCATCAGCTTCTGCCTGCAATAAAGAGTAAGTACTCCACAATGACATATTTCCCAAATAATTTCATGTATTCATGCTGCCACAGTTGTATTGGGTACTTTCATTCAAGAAAAGGGCAAATCCTTAACATATACTCCATTAGTTTATTCTCCTTACCTAATTTGAATTCAGTGTTAAGCTCCGTCGTGGTTGGTTAGTTTTCAGTATTTCTTACGTCATCAGTATAGTGATAGATCATAGAGTAGGGGTATGCATCAATACAATATAATATTTACTTCCATTTCACGTAAGTGAATATTGAAATTTCAGGCACATTGAGCAGGGAAGATTTACCTTTCCTAAATCGCCAAAAATGACAACACGCTGTAAAGATTCTTGACCTGGATACGAAGATGCTCTAAAGCTGTATGATTTGCTCCAAATATACGAACCATTAAATAATTGATGTCCAAGTCTGTAATGGTACCTGAAATCTCAATAAAACATGAGTAGCACAGCCCATGAGATTGTTTAGATGAAAGTCATTGATGACTGCACCATATAACTGTGTTGATGAGCAGAGTATTTACAGACATTAAATTAGGCCATAAGTCCTTTAGAAAACTTGTATGTATGAAACCAGGATCACGCCAACCTACTGTTCTTGCAGGTGAACCTGTTAATAACAGTGAAACTAAATTAATTTTAAGTGAAACATGCTCCATTAACATTATAACTTTTCCCTTAATTTGTGCAAGTTTCGAGTAAAAAAATATGAAAATCTTGCAGGTATATAATAACACCTCACATAAAAATGGACACAATATATTTATTTGAGTAACTAGGTTAGTTATTCCCATTAAATAACACTACCACATAATGAAGCATCATTGAGTTCAACCTCTTCGAAACTCTTGATTGAGAAAGTTTTTTTTTAATGGGGTGAGGGGGTGGGGGGGGGGGGGGGAGAAGAAATTTGAACGCCGTTAATGCCACAAGGTAATGATATCAAATTGGAATATAAAATTGCAATCAACACTAAGAATAAGAATAACATGCATATACACAAAGCAATAGGTGAAAAAGATCTCTCTCAAAGAATCCTCTCTTCTTCTGAAAAACTTGAAGAAAATAAATTTTCCAAAACGTAAGAGATACTACGATTAAGTGGCCGAGCAACAAAAAGAGATCGCACACAAACATTAGTGGTGATTCAAATTAAAAAGGTAACAAAATATAATCTTATCCAGAAGACATTTAAGATATTCTATGTTGTTGCATGAAAAAAAAATGATTTGAGTTTAAACTATCAGACAAGCTCAGATGTTGAACAAAAATAAATATGAAAGAAGATGGTGGTTGCTGTGTATTAAAAGACATTGAGAAAGCCTCTTAATGCACTAAATGAATTGTAGGTCAAATTTATAGGCAGTTCAGGAGATGGATTCTCTTCTAGTTCAAAGTTTCATTTCGCCTCTACATGTCTAGGTTGCTTAGATTATAGAATGGAATAAATGAGAAAAGAAAGAATACAAACCACACATGCTGTGACGATCAAAAGTAAGAGTGCCAGCTGGAGAACGTATTCTTTCTCTTCCATGTGGACCCCACTCAACGAAAGGTTTAGCCTCATAGATGTTGTATCCACTTGTCCATGTCACTGTCATCTGATGACAAATCTTTCAACAGTAACTACATTGAAAAATAAATACAAAGAAAATTTCCACTGGGAAAATATAAATGTTTTTGCTAAGAAAATCTGCAATGTAATACACTTCTTACTTACATTTTAACAATAACAATCGGCTAAATTACCAAATTGGCCTATAAAGTGACACTCATTTACCAGTAAGGCATAGAAACTGACGCAGGTGATAAGACGCCTATAACGAGACACACTTAACCAGTAAGGCCTACACTAATCGCTGGTTTTCTTATTTGAGCGGCAAAGTTAGGACTTTTTGCAAACACACCCTCAAATCCCTCATATTTATCCTGCAAATTCTACTATTTGCAAAAAAAACCAACTATTTCTTTCTCTCTCTCCAGCATGCATCTCCTTCTCTCCTCCCAGTCCCTAACCTCCCCTCTCATCCCCCACTGCCTCTCCTCTCCCACGCCATGTCCTCTCCTCTCCTCTCCAACCTACCTCTCTTCTCAACCACTCTCTTCCATCTCCCTTTACTTTCCTCCTCTACTTCACTCCTCCCCTCTCTCATCCCCTTCCTCTTTCTCCTCTCTCCCCTCAAACATGAAGCGTAGGAGGAAATGGAGGAAGGGGAAGTGAGAGGGGAGGAGGGAATGGGAGGGGGAGAGGTTGAGAAAAGGGGTAAGGTTGGAGAAGAAGGGAGGGGAGATGAGGTATGTATATAAGGGAGGAGAAAAGGGGAGAGGGAGTGGCAGAGATGAAGGGAGGTTGGGGATTGAGAGAAGAGGAGGAGATTGTTTGGGGTCCCCTGGGGGGAAGGGGGGGTTTGGTTTTTTTGCAAATAGAAGATTTGAGGGAGTTAATATGTAAATATGAGAGATTTGAGGAGTATCATATCATATCATACTCTCATTAAAAGTGACAGTTTGGTAAAACTTTTTATGGTCAACTTTACCCTTAACTTTTTTTAGATGATCAAACCTAATTAATAAAATAATCTTTAATATGAAATATTCTAATATGATCCTATCCTAATTTAATGAAGTATCTTTAATAGGGTATAAAGTTATAGATAAATAGGATAAGATCACAAATTTGAACATTAATTCGAATAAAATCAATTGCCGAGTCTTAGTCTTGATCAGAAACAATTGAAAACATGTTCAAATTAATTGGGATAAAATGAATTAATGATGATCCAAATGTGTTAATAGGTAATATATAATTTAGCAGATATTTTGAGCAGCGTAAGGCAGGAGTAAAATATTTTGCACCCAGACCGTAGGTTGGGCCCACATTTTATACTCCCCAAGTAAAACTGTAAAAATCCACTCAAATTAAGTAGTGATAACTATACACTAGAGTCTGACACATAAAAAAGTAAGACCATTTTGCATAAACTACGAAAAAGAAGTATGAGTTGCAATGGACTCTACTTCTCTGTATCTAGAAGTACAAGAATAGTACGAGCCTGTTTGCTTTGTTGCACAAATAAATTGCAGCAAATATTATAGCATTTACTGCAAGAAATCAACTTTAAATTCACCGTTTGGATGTTTACAATTGCATTCTAGGAAATATATTTTCAATGCAAATTTAGTGTTTGGTCAAAATAATTAGTGCAAAAGCTACATAATTTTGCTATATAAGAAAACTTTGGTGGAGATAGTTTTCTATTTAGATTTAAAAAAAAATTGACGAGGTAGAATTTACATTTATTTTTTACTTTTCTTTCTTGAATCTTGCAGCTTTTCTTCTCACCAAATTGGCCTTAGCATTTGTTGGAGTTTTTCTACAAGCTACAAGTCTATTTACCTTTCCTAATTACAAAATTTAAACCAAACATTGCATTTACAAATCCGCTTGCTCTGTTTATACTTGCAACTCTATTTCCATCCAATCAAACAGTCCCTCCAACTCTTATAGTACACTTATCAATTTTTATTCATATATAAATTTCAAATGAATCATCTCACAAATAACAAGTCAACAAAATGAATAAATAAATACGCCAGCAAACCAACAAATAACCATATAAGCAATTTAGAAATTCTATCCATCCGATTTTATGAACCAATTTTTTTCCTTGCTTCTTTAACTTTGAAAGCCTGATATCTTAGAACAACTACTTGAACAATATGAATTTTACAGGAAGAATCCTAAGAATTATATATATATATATATATATATATACAAAAACATCTGAAAACATGAATTTAAACAGTCCCCTTGAATAACTTGAAGTTATAAATGTTAGATTAAGTCTATTGGGTATTGGGTTAATGGGCTGTGACCCGTTAACCATACTCCTATTTGTATGACCATATATATATATATCTCTCTAGTATCTGAATAAATCAATCAAGTTAGGGTTTTTGCTCTCTCAATTATCTCTTTCTACATGGTATTAGAGCTTGAAACCCTAGCCGCCACAAATCCTCATTCAAAAACCCTAGCCGCCGCCGCCTCTTCTCCTTGCCGCCAGCACTACCACCACCACTAGCCGTGCCGCTACAGTACCGCGCTGCTACAGTACCGCACCGTTTGTTTTGTCCATTTTTTTCCCATGACCTTGAATAGGTGATTCGAGGCCACACATGACCCGATCCGGTCATCTACTACTGCCTATTTTTTTATCTGTTCTTAGTCTATGTTTAAAGAACAGATCTCTACTACTGCCCTGATTATTTGACTACTACTTGCCTACTACTATTGTGCAACAATATCGGAAACAGATCTCTCCTCTTCTACATCTCCTTCTGCTGCTGCTGGTCAGACTTCTGCGCCCAAGGTAGTCTTGGGGACTACAATAAAATTGAATGGTACAAACTATCTGCTCTGGGCTCAAGCTTTCCACATCTTCATTGACGCTCAGAGCAAACTTCCACATCTTCTGGCCTCTCCTCCACCCACCACAGATCTCACCTACAGTTCCTGGCTCTCGTCTGATTATTGTGTTATGACGTGGCTCCTTAACAGCACGGAACCACAGATTAGTAGCAGTGTTATGTTCTTAACCACTGCGAAGGAGATGTGGGACAGCCTGAAGATTATGTACGGAAATGAGAAGAATGCTTCACGTGTATTTGAGATTTATGAGCGACTGTTTACGCTCAAACAGGGAGATAGGTCAGTTCCGGAGTTCTTTGGTGAGTTAAAGGGACTGATAGACGAACTGGAGATGCATCAGCCTGCAGTAGCTGATGCGGCGACGCTGTTGGGATATCATCGTGACTTGGCAGTGTCCAAGTTTCTTTCTGGATTGCACCCTAACTTGCAGTCCCAGGTGAGAAGACAGATATTGGGTGGAGATATCATCCCCTCACTGACTGCTACATTCTCCAGAGTCATGCAGGTCTCTACTGGTGTTTCTTCTGATACTTCTGCACCGTCTCCATCTTCAGTGGATCAGTCTGTCATGTTCTCTAGTAAAGACAGAGGTCGCGATCGTGGTCGTGGTCGTGATTCTTTGGGAGGACGTGGCTCTTTTAGTGGGAGACAGGGTGATTCTGATAGGGGTTCACGTCAGTGTGGTCACTGTGGGAGGACCAATCATATTTCTGAGAAGTGCTGGGAGAAGTTTGATCGTCCTCAATAGGCCCAAGTAACCGATGCCGAGTCGACTCGCTCACCTATTTCTACTACTATTTCTAGTAATCCAGCTACTATTGTTCCTACTGTTCAGATTTCTCAGGCAGATTATGAGAGGTTACGCCAGCTAGAGCTCTCTCAGAATAGTCATTCGGCTACTCATGCATCCTCTTCAGGTATGGATGCTTACATAGCTTCTCCTCATGAACCATGGGTACTAGATTTTGGAGCCTCATCCCGTATGACAGGTATAAAGGATCGTTTTGTCTCTTTACATCTTTCTGATAAGTTTCCCTCTATTCGCATCGCTGATGGTACACTTTCTCCAGTTCTTGGTGCTGGAGTAGTTCATGCTACTTCCCCTTTGAAACTCACTGATGTGTTATATGCTCCTAAATTTCCTGTTAGCTTATTATCCATTAGCAAGTTTATAAAGCATAATAACTGTAAAGTCACCTTCTTTCCTTCTTATTGTGTTTTTCAGGACCTAGCAACTGGGATGACGATTGGTTCGGGGCATGAGAGAGAAGGTATGTACTATTTGGACGACAGTGTGCCGGGTGCTGGTCTTGTTGCAGCACAGCCTGATTCTACCTTACTGTGATACTGGCGTCTGGGTCATCCTTCACTACAAAAACTTAGATCGGTAGTTACTGTTCATACTTCCCTTTCTTCTTTAGGTTGTGAGTCATGTGAACTGGGTAAGCACCATCGTGCTTCTTTTCAGAGTCGTGTCGATAAACGCAGTAGTTTTGCGTTTGAGTTAGTTCATTCTGATGTCTGGGGTCCTTGTCGTGTTTCTTCTGTGAAGGGTTTTCGATATTTCATTATTTTTGTTGATGATTTCTCTCGCATGACTTGGCTATATTTGTTGAAAGAGATGTCTGAAGTCTCGCATGTTATTAAACTTTTTTATAATGAAATAAAAACCCAGTTCTCTACTTCTGTTCATATTCTTCGTACTGATAATGCTTTGGAATATATGAAAAATGACGTTTCAAAATTTTATGCTCTTAATGGTATTATTCATCAAACTTCATGCTCTCACACTTCACAACAAAATAGAGTTGCTGAGAGGAAGCATAGACATATTCTCGATGTTGTTAGAACACTGATGATACATATGAATATTCCAAAGTACTTATGGTCGGATGTTGTCCTCACTGCCTGTTATTTGATTAATCGCATGCCTTCCTCTGTTCTTGATGGTTTGATACCATTCCACTGTCTTTATCCTGCTAAAAACGTTTTTCTGTGATTCCTCGAGTTTTTGGTTGTACGTGTTTTGTTCAGGATTTGACTGTTGGTTTGGATAAATTGTCTCCTAGGTCCATTAAGTGTGTGTTTGTTGGATACTCACGTACTCAAAAAGGGTATAGGTGCTATCATCCGACCACCGGGAGATATTTTGTTTCTGCTGATGTTACCTTTTTTGAGTATATCTCATATTTTTCCTCTGGTTCCACTACCTCTGTCAGTCCACAGGTGCCACTACCTTCTATGACTCCCACTACTATTCCGGTACCTGCTCCTGTGGCTACTGCACCAAAGCCTCTACTGACATACTCTCGCCGTCCTAAAGTACATACACATATCTCTGCTCCTGCTGACTCTTCTTCTCCAGCTGTAAGTCCATCTCATGTCGAACCTTATATCTCTTCTGACTTAGATGTTCCTATTGCTCTTCGTAAAGGTAAACGGTCTTGCCCAAAATATCCTATCTCTCTTTTTGTCTCTTATGACCGTCTCACCTCATTATTTCGTCAGTTTGCTTTGTCATTGTCCACTATATCTTTACCCAGGTCACATGAGGAAGCATTGTTAGTACCCGCCTGAAAACAGACTATGGATGAGGAGATGAATGCACTGCTTTCTAGAGGGACTTGGGATTTGGTCTCTCTACCTGCTGGAGCGACTGTGGTTAGCTGCAGATGGGTGTATACCTTGAAATATCGTCCTGATGGGTCTGTTGATAGATATAAAGCTCGCCTGATTGCTAAAAGATATACCCAAACATATGGTATTGACTATTTTGAAACTTTTTCTTCCGTTGCTCATCTCAACTCCATCAGAATTCTTTTCTCTCTGGCTGTTAATATAGATTGGGCGATGCACCAACTAGATGTGAAGAATAATTTCTTTTATGGTGATTTGGACGAGGATGTTTATATGGAGCAACCTCCTGAGTATGTTGCTCAGGGGGAGAATCTTATCTGCAGGCTGAGAAAGGTCATCTATGGGTTAAAGTAGAGTCCTCGAGCTTGGTTTGATAAGTTCAGCAAGGTTATTTCTAATGTTGGTTTTCAACGTTGTCAGTCTGATCACTCTGTCTTTCTTCGATGCACAACTGATTTGGTTATTTTAGCTGTATATGTTGATGATATTCTACTGACTGGGAGTGATTCTGTTGCCTTAGCTGAGACTAAGGAGTATCTAAACCGTCATTTTATCACTAAGGACATGGAAAAGCCAAAGTATTTTCTTGAGATTGAAGTTGCATATAAAAAACATGGCCTATTGTTGTCTCAAAGGAAGTATGTGCTAGATTTACTAGAAGAAGCAGGTCTCTTGGAATGCAAACCTGCAAGCACTCCAATGGAGGCAATGTTGATTTGTAGCGTGATGATACCTCTCTACTAGATAATGTTGCACGATATAGGAGACTAATTGGGAAGCTAATATATTTAACAGTTACCAGACCTGATATTACTTTTACAGTAAGTGTACTGAGCAGGTTTATGCACAAACCTAGAGAGGTTCATTGGACAGCAGCTCTGAAGATTTTGGCATATGTCATAAGTTGTCCTGGCAAGGGATTGTTATATAAGAAGCATGGGCATACTCACATTTCGGCTTTCTCTGATGCTGGCTACGCAGGAGACATGGGAGACCAAAAGTCAACCTCATGATTTTGTACTTTTGTTGGAGGTAATCTTGTGACTTGGAGAAGTAAGAAACAAGATGTAGTATCACGATCTAGTACAGAGGCCGAATATAGAGCAATGGCTCACACTGCTTGTGAGATGGTGTGGCTAAGAAAGTTTATGACAGAGCTTGGTTTTGTTCAGTCTGGACCCATGCCAATACATTATGACAACCAGTCTGCCATTTATATTGCACAGAATCCTGTGTTTCATGAGAGGACAAAACATATTGAAGTTGACTGTAATTTTGTCAGAGATGTTTGGGAGAAGAAGATAATATCTCTCACATTCACTCCGTCCTCACAACTTGTTGATATTCTTACCAAGACTACTTCTTCAAAGGTGTTTTCTACTATATGTGACAAGCTGGGCATGGTGGATATTTATGCTCCAGCTTGAGGGGGAGTGTTAGATTAAGTCTATTGGGTATTGGGTTAATAGGCTGTGACCCGTTAACCATACCCCTATTTGTATGACCATATATACATCTCTCTAGTATCTGAATAAATCAATCAAGTTAGGGTTTTTACTCTCTCAATTATCTCTTTCTACAATAAACAACCAGAAAATTAAGAAAGCAAAAAACCAAAAAACAACTCCCTGTGAAAAATCTAAAATTACCAACGAAATAAAAAAATATAGAAAAACACAATAAGAATCACAAATTTTTATACAGTCCCATGAATAATCTGTAATTAAAACATCCTGGAAATTTAAAAATTTCAACTGACCCAAAAACTATGAAGTTTCTAAAGTTTTTGAAAATACCACGAATGTTCTCTTTGGCATCTGCCTCATGCTCGTACATATTAGCATTAGCGCAGTGCGATTCAGAGGCTCTAGATGGTCTCTCGGCTGCGAAGACCATATGCACTTTTCCTTCTTACACATTGAAAATATGGGTGAAGCTTAGAGGCTACCAAACTAAAAAAGTTACAAAAACCCCTAAAAATTAGAAGATTTTGAATAGTCCCCTGAAATCTTTAATTACACCCTAAAAATTCAAAAATTATAATAGCCTTAAAAATTTTGGAAATTACAAAAAACACACGAGAAGTCCAAAATTTATTAAAAAACATCTTGAAAATTCAAAATACTTGATCAACACTCTAAACAGTTTGAAACTACAAGAACCACTGAAAATTGACAAATTACAACCCAAAAAAACATTAAAAGTTACAAAAACAAATCAAAGAATTCAAAATTTACACAAAACACCTCGAAAAACTAAAACTTTTTATTAGCCCTATGAACAATATTAAACTACAAAGTCCCTTGACAATTTTGAAAATTATAAAAACTCCTGTGAAAATTTGAAACTACAACTAACAACTGAAGACAATCTTTATGCTCTAAAAATTGAAAACAACTCTCTAAAAAATAAAAAATTGCAAACAAGTCCAAAACTTACAAATAATCCCTATTAAAATCTAAAAATACAAGAACATTGATTTTGGAGTTCAAATCAACGCAATGCTCCAATAGCAATTTTATGGAAGCGTAGTTTTTTGTTGGAAATATTTTACCCATACTGAAAATCATATTAGTTTTGCATTTAGTACATCTTGATATCTAGTTTTATGATGTTATGTATCATATAACTAATTTGCTTTGTTACATATGGATTTAATTTGAGTTTTTCATTGCGTTATGCATTTACTATGTGGCATAACATGTGCAAATTTTTTTTGAGAAAAATACACCTTTGATGCACATAACAAAAAACACTAACAACTGTAACTATTACATCTTTGGAGAACACGTTAATCAAACTCAGGCTCCCCTACCGGGGAGCGATACAACTTTACATGTGACCTACTGGGATACCCCCACACGTGCAAAAAATTACAAGTTGGAATCTTTTATATGCCTTTTAGATCAAAGTTTGTAATAGCATGACTAAATTCAATGCAATGACAAGTTTGATACAAGTCTATAGAATTTTATCATTGTCTTATCATCATCAACTAGAGATTTAAAATATATATATTATTTAGTGCAATGTATTGTACAGTAACTATGAGCTATTTCACAAATGAATTATAGAAAAAGGCATAAAACACAAAGAAATAATCAAACTATTTGACCCCGTGCATTGCACATGCATCCCACTAATATATGTAAAACGTCCTTAACTTTGCCACTCAAATAAAAAAAGGGTGATCAGAGTAGGTCTTATTGGCTAAGTGTGTCACTTTATAGATGCGTTGTCGCTAGCATCAGTTTTTATGCCTTATCAGTAAATGGGTGTCACTTTATAGGCCTTTTGGTAATTTAGCCAATAACAATAACTAAAAGTGAGAAGCTGAGGAAACTGATGAATATTTGTCACTAAAAGAATGGATGAATCAGCATCAAAACTCAAAAAGATAATGGATTCAAAAGGTGGAACCTATCTTAAAGGCATGGTTCACTATGTGAACTATTATTCATAGTATTAGAGTTCAAAAAAATCCCTAAGATATGTAGCATATGTTAAGAGTTAGATTACCCGGACACTTCACCTAGGCTCCCGTATATGTGTCCTAATCCAACACTTCTTGTATCTGTGTCCATGTCGGACACTTCTTGAGTATAGACTTATATTTATTTAAAAGTGTACTCAATTATGCAACATGTTGGACTCAGAAGTTGTTCGTTTTAGCACATATCTAGTTCATAAGTATGATTTTAAAGTCATTTGGGTATCTAGTTCAAGAACGAGGAGTTTTTCAATTTATATTCTATTTGATAAAAGAAACATAAAAATTATATAAGGATTTTAGTTCTCATAATATGTGAATGAAATTCATATAGATTATTAATTTTAATATGTATATATCAGTGTCCCCGTATCCTAACTTTTATAATTTTATCGTGTCCCGTGTCCCCACCCATTTCCGTGTCCGCAATCGCACCCATATCCGTGCAACACAATGTTGGAGATAGAAGTGCTCCAATAGCAGGAACCAAAAATCTATCAACTAGCAAAATATAGGAGCGGACAATCCAAATTCAGATTGCATGATTAGTTAATAAGGAGAATCGACACGTATTGGATTTAGGAGATCACATAATATTTCAAAATAATAAATTAAAATATTGCGAGAAACATCAGTTCAAGGAAAGACACGTATAGAAGTACATTATAAAAGGATCAGACCAACTCTAGCGGGAGATGTGGAAGCGTGTCCAATGAAGAATAGAGATTTTTAACACTACAGCAAGATACTACCCCATAAAACCAAAAAAAGGTGGGCTGGGCATAGTGAATGGACTGGTTAAAAAATATATTCAATAAGATCATAAAAACCAGAAAAATCCAAGAAAAGAGGTATAGTTCGATGATGTAGTGTTATCAGTAACAAGAATTATATAGAACATTGCACAACGAAAATCTAATTCATACTTAGAAATTATAGTGTATAGCAATGGAAAATTAGCAGCATATTGTCAGGGTAATCGTCCCAGTTTGAAGCTTTCATTTAAATAGACGGTAGATGGACGCAAGATTGTTATAAGGATAATCAGGTATATTGCATTACTATATTCAACCCGCCATCATACATTATCTCAAAGCCCCTTGCTTTTCATTTTTACTCTTCCTACAAACACACAACTGCTGGTTAGTGTTATCGATAACAAGAATTATAGAGAGCATTGCATAATGGAAATCTAATTCATACTTGGAAATTATAGTGTATAACAATGGAATATTAGCATCAACTAGGGTAATCATCCCAGTTTGAAGCTTACATTTGAATAGGCAGTAGATGGATGCAAGATTGTTAAAAGGGTAATCAGGTATATTGCATTACTATATTCAATGCGCCATCATACATTATCTCAAAGCCCCTTGCTTTTGGCTTTTACTCTTGCTACAAAAACACAATTGCTGGTTTCTTCACTTTAAGGTTTCTCTTGAAGATGTGATTGTCAACAAGAAAACGTTCAACTTTTCTAGATGAGGAACGGTCATAAATCATGTAAGAGAGGTTCAAAGTTAAGCCTATAAATATTAAGAAACGGAGTGAACACAGGAGGACAATAAGGGTTAAACTGCAAGAATAAGGTATAAGATAAAAACCAAAACCACGTCAAGCTAAAGCATGTTAAAGAGATGAAGCCATAAAAAATCTACAATTTGACTTCTCTATATGGCATACTTATCAGTTATCCATTAGATGGAAAATACATAGAAGTAACTTACATCTGTCACAATAATTCAGATAAGTAGTGGTTAATGTACAAGAAAAAGAAAGGCTAATTAAACTTACTTCATTCCAGGATTTTCCTTGAGCTAAGCGAGGGTAGGCAGGAGCCTTTGGATTCAGGAATTTTACAATGTTTGAAACAGCTATCAGTTTTGGCTGTCATCAGAAAGGGCAAATCCAGCCAATGTTAGCGTATACTGATATCATAAAGTGAAAAATGAGAACAGATATACGTAAAGTAAATCATGATAAAACAGTGTCAATTAAACAACAGCATGCATGAACATTTAACCCAGAAATTTGTAATCTATTGCCATCCTTAGGCTTTTTATTTATGCGATCATGATGCTGACGGTAAATGAAATGGTCATCATTTTTTGTTGATTATCAACAAACATCTCCATCAGCAATAAATGCTTAGGATCAGTGAAACTTGAAACTTGTATGGCAAGTATATGCTTCGTAACATTCTGTATTGTTGGAAGAGTGAGATCCTTGTATAACCAATCAACAAGCAGTTTGGACGCATACATTTTGGAGACCACCGGAAAATAAAGCAAAAGAGAAGTCTCCCCTCTGGTTGATCAGTTGAAGTTTCAAAAACCCCCTTCCCGACTTCGAATAACTAGGACTTGTATAATTTGCGTTCTGGAACTGCATATGAGTGACCTTCAGTACTGTTATCTTCAAAGAAACATTTAACTTGCCTAGTCTTAGAGATGACAGGACCAAAAGAACAACAGTTCACAATACCAACCTTGATAGGGGAAGTACAGAGTAACGGAGGCTGCTCTCTTCCACTCTCTGGCTCACAGACAGAAGTGCTGAAGAAGAGCAAAAGATAAATAAAACAACAGGAGAAGTGCCATTTTATGTCTATTGAATCACAGGCTACAACAACAACCAACACGTGGTAGATTATTTTTTTGCAAGCTATGTTAATGTTTTTTTTTTTCAGAAATAGCTTAATAAGCCTTTTAATCATCATCATAAGCACATCGTTAATAGCTGACGCCATAGGAACAACTTTGTAAAATGTTTAAAAGAAGGGGGGGAAAATCAAGATAAAATTTTACCACCATAGAGGAACAACAGTGATCAAATAAAGCATCTACTTATTCACACTTGGATCTCTCAAAAGTTATACGGTTAAGTTGTCGGTCCCCCCCTCGCCTTCCAAAATAAACCGAAAGAATTAAAACGACGGAGACCTGAAATTTGCAGGAGAGAAAACTCCAATCCAGTCTTCATCTGAAGGATTTGGGCGGCCATATTCCAAGTTTACCCATTCAGTGGTCTGGCCCTATAAAAACCAAATAAAAGAATCATTACACAGATTTAGGAATAAATATCTCATATCACACAACGCATTGCGGTCGCCAGCTCACCAAGCACAAAAAAAAAAAAAAATTCACTCAGCTTCAAAACCAACGGAAACCCACAACGAGATGCCGGAAAAACTAATCGCTTCATTTAAAACTGGCAACTTCCCCGATCAAAGCGACGTCTACACGTAGTGTTTAAAAGGCGAAAAGAGAAGAGAAGGCAGCAGTCGATCTCTGAAGAATA
Organism: Asparagus kiusianus; assembly: GCA_022839385.1. Lineage (NCBI taxonomy): Eukaryota > Viridiplantae > Streptophyta > Magnoliopsida > Asparagales > Asparagaceae > Asparagus > Asparagus kiusianus. The sequence continues at coordinate 1,046,650 of BQKN01067501.1, read as the reverse complement.
CCTTCAGACCGAGAAGGCTAGGAGAAGCCTTGGCGTAAGCTGCGTCGTGAAGGGCCGCTGTAGCTCTGCGTACGGAAATCTTAGAGAGCGGATGCTCCCCGTGGCCCACAACAAAACCGAACAGACCCGCCGCAATAACGGCCGAATAAATCAACCCAGGAGGATACTCCGTCATCACCCCTCAAAAAACCCTGGGATATGCAATTCGAGGGGGGAAGAAGCGTTAGATTCAGACGAGAGAAAAGGGAAACTCCTTCGTGCGGCGGTAGTTACGAAGAAGAAAAAGCCCAGAAAATATCCTCAATGGCTGTAGCAAATGTTGAAGGAAAGAAACTAAACGAAGCGCTTTAAATAAAGTAAACCCACCAACGACGACCTGAAGAGAGAGAGGCAAAGGATGAAGGCACGGCTTGGATCGGCGGGGGAGGAGCAGGTTGATGTATGTGTAGAACCGAGGAACCAGAAGAGTCAACGGAGGGAGCAAGTTGATTGCCGTGTAAGCGGCTTTTGACATTTCTAATATTTCGTTTGGTTCAATATTATTATTATAGGGAAGTAAATCTTACAATTTATAATAATATCTTGGTTGATTTGAACCCAAATTATAGGATAATAAATCTATATCTATCTATCTATATCTATATCTATATCTATACTACTTCTAATCTATACTACTTCTATCTAAAAGAGAAAACATATGTCAAAACTTTTGCATACCCAATTTGCCCTCTTCAAATTTTGTAATTCTAATCTTCAAATTTTGTAATTCTAATTTTATCCTATATATGTAAATATATTAACCCTTTATTTATTTCCCATCCTCTTTCATAACGCAAATTATCCCCTTCGTTTATCCACCCTCTCCCCTGCCCCTCTCCCTCTCCCTTTGATAACGGACAAAATCGAACCGATCTCTCGCCTTCCCCTCTCCCTCTCTCTTTGATAACGCCCAAATCCCTTAATTACCTTCGTTATCGGTGCTTTCCCCTGCACCTCTCCCTCTCTCCGTCTCTAAATTAAACTGACGTTTGGACTCCTCACTTCAGTTTCCATCTCCTTCTCACCTGCTATCCCCATCCGTTTTGTGTTTCTATAAATACCTCCTGCTTCAATTTTGATGGAACAAATAAGTTTTTTTTCAAATTGTATTGTAAGTATGGATATTTGTTATTCTTATTATTACCTTCTTGTAATTTCTTATTCATATTCTCAGTTTGATTGTTTGATGGATAACCTTTATTTTTAGTATTGATTGATTGTTGATTATTGCTGTTAGGTGTCCGATGTTGATTGGAGGAGTAGAAAGCTATCAAGGTAAATTAGTTTTTATTTTATCTTTATGATTTTCCTCTTACAATTATAGCATTTTGTAATGTATTTTTAGTGATATCTGTTGAATATGATTAAATTGTTATTGTGTTTGGGTTTACTTCATTTTTTTGAGTTGAATAATTTGATATATGCACTGAGTTTTTCCCCGTATGTTCTGTTAAATGGACTATAACAGTTTAATCACTAATTTCCTCTTTCAGAATTTTTTAAAAATGTTCCCACATTAAAAGCTGTTAAAAACATGAGGATATATTATTACATCATAACAATTGATTTTATCACCATGATTGATACAAATAGACCTTCAATGAACCATATTCTTTGAGGATTCTCACTTTCAAGAAAATTGTCATACTAGATGTTTCTCACTTTGCATTCAGCTACATAAATTTTTGATGAAAAAAGAAAAACTAATACGTTAGAATTGTTTTGCTTCTACTTGCTTTTTATGTGAAAGGCCTGAAAATTTTATAGAATGCCATATTACTTCTTCAATTGCTGGGCAATGTTACATTTCCTAATTAAACTATTATTATGTTATCATTATGATTGTTGCTAATGTGAAGTTGCACTCTCATGCGTTAGCAATATCCTAATTTGTTTCATTGTGGAGATTGAGGCATTTACATGCATTTCTATTATGTTTTGTGTAGCAGACACCAATATAGGTTTGTTATTGTTTCTATTCTTTCTTGCAGAATAAAGGTAGTTTCTGATTCAGTGATTTAGGACCACGATTTGGAAGGACTTATATATAATTATGCATGTTCATTATGTAAACTGTGTGTTATCGAATTCTCTTCACTATTTAGTATGGCATATTTCTTAAAGAGAGATGGTACTGGGACCTCATGTTGCTGGGAGAAAGTTGGTAAGAGAGGTTGATTCTGTGGAATGTGAAAATAAGGTTTGAGGCTTGTGGAGTATAAACAAGCGTAGGAACTTTACTCCCTAAAAAAAAGTAGCTAATTCACCACTATAATTTCAATGACATGCTACAGAGCCTTAGTGATGGAACAAAGAGGAATAGAGATAGACCTAGAGAACATGGACTTAGTTAAATCAGTTAGAAAGGATAAGCCGGTTACATTATTAAAGTTTCTTAATGTAGTTGAATGGAGAAGGATTATGTATCCATCCCCAACCCCCCCACCCCCATCCAGGGGGAAAAGAAGACAAAAGGAAAAGGGTACAACATATATCTTACTTTTTATATGCATATGTATACACCATAACCCCCCACTTTGCCTTCAAGCTGTCTGTTGTGGTGGTTGTATTCCATGAAAAAGTTATTGAAAAATTACATGAATAGGGGAAAACAACAAGAAGTTAGTGAAATTTTTGTTAAATGCTTGGACAGAAAGAATATAACAGAAATTGATAGTAATTCATTTTTTTGTGCAGTACGTTTGTGGACATAACCACAAAAGCACTTTTGTATTAATACTAAAAGACTGCAATTGACGCTCAAGCATTGACCATAGACAAATAATGTCACTAAAACACTGAGGAGGTTATGTATTACTAATAGATACATACTACAGTGTGATAAAATCAGCTAGAAGCTTAGAACAACCTCATATGTTATGCAATTTTATGTGTAGTATTAAGCATGATGTATTATAGTGGTGCAGGTTATATTTAATCATATTTAGACATTAAATATTGTCCCATATTTCATCTCTACCTCTAACAAACACATTACACATGCTTTGCTCTGGAACCTTTAGTATTGTTTTATAAATAGTAATAATCAGCTAAAAAAGTTCATGTTGTTTTTGCTCCCATGATTGACTTTTAAAAAACCAAAATTACACAACATTTAAGATTAAGTTGATATTAATAAAGTATGAGATAATGAACAAGATATTTGACGTCGAACGACAATATGCCCTGTAATAATAATTAAACTAAGGAAACTTATTTTTTATTCCATAAGTTACTATATTCAATATTATGTTTGTAATATTGCATGTTTAACTTTTGGAACCTTGGGGGTATTTACTAACAAAGATTCTTGCTCACGTTGACCTTTGCTGTAGTGGATAGCTTATTTTTCTCTGAATACAACATGCAAGAGCATTCATCTATATAATTGAACCCATGTATGGTTGTACTAACTTTATATTTTCGATATTTTTTTAGAATGAAAGATTAAGAACAAACAATAACTACAGCAAGGAAAACAAGGTACATTTCCTTCTCAAAATTAATGCTTTATATAGTTCGTATAGTAATTATAACATTAGTTTTATTAGTGTTTAATTACTATGTTAACTTAACTGAATTTAACTATATTATGAAATTTTCCATTGTGTCAATTATTAAAATTACATAATAAATGAATTCATAACATTTAAATTTATTAGATGTATGTACTAGATTAATATGAAAAAAAAATTAATGTTCAATTCTTGTGCAGTTAAATTAATATTCTCACAAGTTTGCGTAATTATTGGAAAAATCAAATGGAATCAAATGAAGGTTAGCCGAACAAGTTTAATTTTTCTAATACATCCTCAGGATAATGAATAACAAATAATTCTAATATATTCATATATATTTATCAACAGCTTCAAAAAAATCAAAAGAAAAAATTACTACAATGCGCTAACTACTAAGGAAAGAGAAGCTTATATTGGAAGGGTGTGTCGAAATAAGAGAATAAAGAGGACAATGGATAATAGTCAAAATGCAGAAGAGCAGTCAATGAAAAGAAGTGCAAACTGGCTAGAACGAGCATCCAATTACCAAGTTGGTATAGTCAGGCCTATAAATAGGAAATATGCATCGGTAAATCCAAATTTTGAGCTTCCTTTTGGACAAAACACATAGATTACAGTATCCAAAAATGAAATCAATATTGGTACCCTACCTTTTTCATTCAAGCAATTTGAAGAGGTGACGAAGACAAAAAATGAAAATATATTTTTCGGTATGCTTATTTTTTAATATCAATAACATAGCATTTGTAATAAAAAAATAAATTTTAAGCAATAAGATTTTAATGTTTATATAGATGTGCTAGGATTCATCACTTTAGTGAGACCGTTGTACACAACAAGTACATCAGTTAGAAGGGAGATCACAATAATGAATGAAGAGTAAGCGTTTTTGAAGATGAAATATATTTTCACTAACAAAAAATAAAATACTAACATATTCATTTAACAATTTGTTGTAATTGATACAGGATGGATCCATTGGTATTAACATTATGGGGAGAGCATGCTGAGAAAGAAGGTCAAATATTCGAAGACAAGAAAAACAAAAACCAATTATAGCAATAATTAATGTTACTGCAAATAGATATATAGGTAAGACTTTTCAAATTAATTGTTCTCAAAATTTTATATAACCAAAGAGTAACCATATAATGAATACAGGAGTTCCGCAAATGTCATCAAAGCCTACAATAATATTTTTGTTAGACCCAGACATTACTGAAGCACACGCTCTTAAAGAATGGTAATACTTATGAAAATAAAAAACATTCCTAATATAATTTTTTTAAAAGAATACATGTCTTAAATATAGGATGACTGGAACGGGAAAAAATTATGAGAAAATGATGCAGCAAACCCCATCGAAGCTAATGAGAAGGTCTAAGAAGGTTATGCTTGGTGATATCATCACATCATCAATAGCTACAAAACATGTATTTATTATATTGAACAATTTTTCAAAACAGCCCCATTTCATTTTTTTAATTATTAAAATCGATCCTTTTTTATTTACCAAAACCGACCCGTTTTTTACCACGTCAGCCTAATCACCCTCCTAAACAGTCGGGGTTGCCAACCCCGACTATTTAGGACATAAATTTTTATAGTTTAAGGCTTCTAATTGAGGTTTAACACTCTCCTAAACAGTCGGGGTTGGCAACCCTGACTGGTTAGGAGGGTGATTAGGCTGACGTGATAAAAAACGGGTCGGTTTTGATAAAAAAAACTGGTCGATTTTAAAAATAAGAAAATAAAATAGGGCTGTTTTGAAAAATTGTTCTTATTATATTGGTTGAGATATTAACAAGTTAAATAATAAGAAATTATGAATTTATATTCTGACTGCTATTTTTTAGAATATTATTGCTACTTTAAAGCAGAGATATCAGCAATAATCAATCTAGAATCACCTTGTTACACTGCATGCAAGAGTTGTCAAAAAAAGGTTTTTGTTGAAGACAGCATAGCTAATTACAACAATTGCAATTCATAAGATGCGAAATGGGAAATAAAGTAAGTTTCAAATTTTAATTATTAAAAATAAAAAATTAAAAATAACATTAAATTTTCATATCAAGGTACCTTATGCGATTGGAAGTTAAAGATCATATCGACAAGGCATATGTTACACTTTTCGATGAAGCTCAGTTTCTAACTGGTTGTTCCCCTGAATAATATGTAGATTCATTTGATGAAGAAGGAAAGGTGATAAAATATTTTTTAAATATATAAAGCCTTTTCCATAAAATTAGTAAATTAGTAAAAATTACCATAAATATAATGCAGGAATACTTATCACCTATGTACCAGAAAATGATGGGCTGTTGCAACAAAGAATATCTTTTCTTAGTAAAAATGAACAGGAACGATGCAGGAAAAAGAATTGAAGGAAGATTAACTGCTCAAGAAATATGCAGGCTAGACGATTTCAAACCAATAGATTGTGATGAATATGAAGATTCAAAGGACATTTCAATAAAGCGAAAGAGTATGGCAAGCCTGAAAAAAGATATGAACAAAAGAAAGTTCATGAAAAATAAAAATATTAAAATAGAATGTGAGGAGTGATACATCATTTACAGCAATATGATGAATACACTTAATTATATTTATTTAAACTTATTACGTCGAGGATACTGAACCTGTGTTGATTTTAATAAGTACATTTTAGATATTGTTTATTTGTTTAAAATTAGTTATCAATTATGTTACTTATTGGATTTCTCAGTTTTTTTTAAAATTTAGATTAATAATTTAATTAAATTCTTTATTGTATTTCAAAGTTTTATATTTAGATTTCGTTATAGTACCTATGAGTATAAATATATGTGTTAGTAGAAAAAAGTGTGATGGTACTCAAATTGCGAAGAGGTCTAATGTAACATCAATGTTAATGTTGTACTATTTTCATTCCATACTTTCTCCTTTATCGAGTTACTTTCTCCTGCGATCCTATATTTAACTTCACTTCTTGGTAGATTAATTAATACTATGATTTGCAACGACAAGATTACAACTATAAAATTTTATTAGAAAGTAAAGAATTTTATTTATCACTATTAAGTTCTTCCTAAAGACAAGGGAATCCCGTAGGACAAACAAGATCCTGGTGAAGAAGCCTTTGAGTCCTTGACTGCATAGGTAATTCTTTTTCTCAACTATATCTTTTCCATTGTTCTTGGTTTTATATTTCATATTTTAACCTATAAATATAAATATGGTCCTGTGCAGCTTAAGCTCTATGGCAAGAGATGAGTCCATAAGGACTCTAAACTGGTGGATCAAGGTGGAGTTATATTTGAGAATGATGGAATTATTTACAACTGCGCATTCTCCATTTGTGATCAAGGAAGAGGACTTAATGAGTAAGTCTACATTCTCTTATTAAATAGTATTTCGATGCAACAGTCGTCTGTAATCATTTTTTCTATTTCATAAGCAAGTATTGCATTGCTCAATTGATTATGGTAACTGAGAACAATGGTTATAGCACTCTACATTACAGGTTATGTGGGAAAAAAGGATAAGCTCCTAAATTTAGAAACTAAAGCACTTAATAAACTAAAATAAACTTTAGTTTATTAACTAGCTCCTAAATTTAGAAACTTAAGCACATAATAACTAAAGCACTTGTGAGGTGCCTTCTGATTTGAGCTAGCCATTTTTTTTTCATTTTAGCTATTTAAAGTGTGTTCATGCTCTTTTTTGTATCAAAGGAAATAAATTAATACCTCACCTTTTCATTCATGTCTATTGAATTGTAATTCTAGATGATCCATCAAGCTTCACGCACGTTCAAAGTTTATAACTATCACTTCTTGCAATCATTTTTTTTGTTTCCAGCTCACTTATTCAGATATCCCTACAAGATTAAGAGCATGTGCTCGATATCTCAGTTTCTACCCTTGCGTATTCATGTTAAAAGACATTTTCTCGATCGGTGATCAGCTGCTTATGGTTTTTAAGTTTTGTTTTTGCATATAACATGTGCCTTATCTTCCCAGTAAACTTGTGACTTGGCATATTCTTTTATGCTTCTCTTTTCCCATTGAACATTATGCTGAATATTAGTTATTTGCAGTTAAGATCAACTAACATTTTCTTGATTGTGTGGTCACTTTTATCACGTGCACCATATATATGATTGATTAAATTCCTTCTCTATGGATAATATTCTAAGTACTGTGAGATAATGTTTTATTTGCATTCATCTTGTGTATAAATTCAATGCATAATTATGAAAACATTATGGATTTTGACTATTGTAGTTTCTTAATATGCATCACGTGCAACGCACGTATAGCATACTAGTTCTAAAAAAAGAGTGGTGAATATAGTTACCTTGTTGAGGTTACATCCTATAAGAAAATAAAATACGTTAGCATACTTGCCCATTTATGGGATTTGCCGAGGCAAATTCTAAAAATTAGGCGCTCTTTTGTATTTTTGGGATTCAATATTCTAAAAAATTATTAAAATAAACATTAATTATGGAATCCCAAAACCCATAAAACACACTTTTTGGTCCCAAAATTTATAATCCACACCAAATGCTAAAAATTTTCTTGAACCAAACAGCTCCTAATACAGTCAAAGAGACTATCAAGGAAAGACAGATTGACGGTTTAACAACAAAAAAAAAAATTAAATATAGATTGGCAGTCAACAAAAAAGTAAATTAAAGATAGATATTTTTTCCAATATTTCTATTCTACTTCTGTGTATCTACGCAAATTTAGTACAAAATTAAAATTAATATGTCATACTTATATGAGTAATGATAGTAGTGTGCTACACTTTCTATGTTACTTTGGCACTATAACAAACAAAAGAGTAAAGCCACGATAGGTCACCACTTTCTTTTTTTTAACAATTTTCAAATGAAGGACCCTACTATTTTGTTTGTGGCGGTACCAAAATAGTATGAAAAATATAACACGCTAATCATTTTTCTACTAATATTTATTGTTATTATTTTTGTTAGCCAGACTATTATCCGTCTCAGTAGTTAAGACAGCTGGGTTTAATGAGATGGTAGTTCTGGACTTAAGACTGATATTTGTCCCTGAAAGAAGGGGAAAAGAAAAATGAAGTCCGTCACTCTAAACTGATCCGACTAGATCTGCTTTTATCTGCCGCCAGTCTATAAGCGTAAATATATTCAGCTTAGATCTTATACCGAGATCAAATAACACCCATAGAAAGCTCCGAATTTTAAGCAAAATCTAATGTATTTTCCAAATAAGAAAAAAAAATTACTTGTGACATACGGAAATGGATTAATTTAAAAAAAAAACTTCTCTCAGTATCACGCTGGTACTGCGTAGACAAATCAAATCCCATAAAAATACAGAAACAAATTTAAATGCTTTCTCACTGCCACGTTCAGAAAGAATCTAGAATCATTAGCTAAAAAGGACACGACCATGTACAAAAATGGTACTACATTAAATTTTACACATGGAAGAAAAGAGTCGGGTCATTTGTGCTGTTCATCATAAAATTTCTAAAAACACGAACAAAAAAAAAAGGGGCCGTCAACATCTATGACCGGGACACCACAACCTCTCGATGAGGGAGATGCTCAACTCTCTCCATCATCATCTTGCAACTAAACGTCCTCTGTCCTTTCTCAATTCATCTTCTAGCTTGTACCTTTGCAATCCGTCTTTTAGTTTATAACTATCGTACCAGCTTAAGTTTTGTGCTCCCATCTCTTTCAGGAACAGGTCTTTTACGCTCCACATATTCAACATGAGCTACAAGATATCAACCAATACATGGCCAGCTGGATTCTCCAGCAAGGCTCTGCAACTGTAATCACACCGCCCAGAAAGGTTTTGAGGATGTTTTTTGAACTACATCGCTTCTAAAATTTTCTACACTCAGGACGTCAATATCATCATCGTCATCGTCCTCTCCATAATCAACGAGCTTCAGCAAAGTATCTGAACAAAGTGATCAGAAGGTATTATTACCAAAGGCAGGTTTAAAATAATAATGTAAAACACATCAAAGTTATTGGATTTTTTTCAATACCAGAAACTGGTCCATCGTTTGGCTTCTTAGTACCTGGTTCCTGGCTCTTCTCGATGGGGGAAGCTGATCTATGTGGAGCAAACTTTGGTGGCGGTGAGGGTGATGGTGATCGAAGTGCATCGAACTTCGGTGGAGGTGGAGGCCTAATTTGCGGAGGTGGTGGCGGCATCCCATCAGAATCCTTATGAATCAACTTCTTCGGTGGTGGCATTGACGAGATGTTCCTACTGTTAGAATCCTTCAGACCTGGCTTAAGACATTCTGACGCCTGAAGAAAGTTCTGAAAGAAAAAACAAGTCAGAAGTCCACAAATCTGTAATAAAATCATTTTTCAGAGTATAAGAAAATCACAGCAGCCCCACAACCTGAAAAAGATGAAACAGCTTAGGAACGGTACATGCAAACAGTTAGGAAGGGGAAATCAAAATGACAAGAGATCATGCAGCATTAGGTGAAGCTGTTCAAAAAAACCTTGGATAAAATTTGTGCCCACCAAGAACTCAAGAGCCAAAATAGCTACCCGCATTGGTAACGGAACACAATGAACTATACAATAGCATAAAATCAAATTATGAAAGAGCAACCATATTTCTGAGCAAGACATGGACACAAGGTGTTCAGAGGTAAAAACAGCAAGGAAAGATTGGAGAATGGTCTAGAAAGGAAACTGAAGCACAACATGACTGTATCGGTTTACTGGAGAAGAGACTAATAGGGGAAGTGCTCAAACTCCAACATTTTGATGCGGTAAATTAGCAAAATATCATCCTCCTTCTGAACTCCAGACTTCTAGTCCTTGTGAAACAGTAAACAAGGGATCCTATAGATCAATACAGGATCAGCCTGTCAGCGTCAGAGAAGGTCAGAGAAAATACCTGAAACAATTAGTAGCAAAATCAGTATTAAAAAGAAGCGATTTTCTTTAGAGAGAAGAGGGAGGGGGGGTGGGGGTGCTAGGCATTAGAAGACCAAAGCTAAACGTTTAGCAAGTTTTTTAGATTTACATCAGAAAGAACCAATCAGGTCAAGGACTCAAGGCTAATGTTTTTAGCCGGCACAATAAGCTTGCAGCATGCCGAAGCATTAATAAGTCATGATGCATGCCACTATTGAAAAAAGCAGTAGAAATCTCGGACCACATAAAAAATTAAAAACTAATCAGTTGGGTTATAAGATAGCATAAATGCGCGGGCGCGCGCACGCAATATTGTTCTCTCCAGGCTAAAGAAGGCCAGATAAACAAAGTTTGGAACAATTAACGTTTTTAAAGATCATTATTTGGCAGCATTGAAGCATCAGCATATAAATAATAAAATAAGAAGCAGAATCAACATAATTATTACCAACAGAATCAAGGAGCATAAATATGCTAATCAGATAAGTATAACAATCTCTTATCTCATCTAGTTGTCGCACCAGAGCTAGGGAGCCCAGACGTGCGGCCATGGTTGAAAGTCTTTCTAAGGCAATAAAATTTATGAACTTGCCTAATCATACAGGGGAAAATAGAAGTCTTGCTTGATTTGTCTAACAAATGCCCCAAACTAATTGCATTCTAGTCCAACAAACTTGTTCTGTGCCTAGCATCAATGTCAAATCTTGGGTGCTCACTGTTGCAAAGACATGCTAAGAGAATTCAACAATAATGTATGTTTAATTTCATGCTCACTCCCGTACTCATCAATAGGATGTTCAAAGAGGATTATATAATTGTACTTGGCAAGCCTGTAATTCATGATTCATGGCGTAATTGTAGAACATTATTTCTAATGAGCAACAGGAAAAATAAATTATATAATTGTGTGGGGCAAGCCTGTAATTCATGATTCATGGGGTAATTGTAGAACATTATTTCCAATGAACAACAGGAAAAACAAATTAGAAGACAAGTAGACATTTCTGAAAAGGCCCAAACAACAGATGCACACGCACACATCCGAGAGAGAGGGAGGGAGGTTTTTTATTGAGGGGGCGGGAGTACAGAAGAACGAAAGAAAGAAGAATGAGGAAGAAAAAGAAATACAAAATACATCCAATCCCTCCTGTCGCAAATTATCCTGTACAGGCTCAAGCAAAGAAAGATATTACCAACTTTTTTCCTATAGAAAGCTTATGGAAAATGCAGAGAGTTCAGAATTTAAAAATGTACCCGCCAATGTTGAAAATTATGATAACGCATAACGTAACGGTCTACCTTCTGTTAAGGGTTAAGGGAAAAAAACGTAACGCATAACGTAGATAATTTTGTTTATTAGTTATTTAGATATTTCATAAATACAAGCGCTATTCATAATGACTTTAATAATTAGAATTCCCAGAATTTTCAAACATGGAGGAGGACTGGAAGAGTTAATGGAGTTGGGCTTTAGAAGGCTTCATCTTCATCAAAGGGAGTTGGGATTTAGAAGCTGGAGAAGTGTTGGAGGTGGAGATTGCATTTGGATGTTCTTTATTGGTGAGAAGAGATATGGGGATCGAGGAGGAACTAGACAGAAGCCTTGTCATCGACGGTCATCGGCAGAGATAGAGGACGAGAAGAGCTTTGTAATCAGCAAGAGGCTTCGTTTCGTCTAAGGCGCGAGAAGAAGAGATCGAGAGGTTTCTTCGTTGAATAAGTGAAAAGAGGTAGAGGGGAGGAGACCAGGGAGGCGCCAAAGACGGAGTCAGGGGATTGCTAGGATTTTTCACGCGAATGAAATTGGGATCGAGGAATTCAATTGGGAATTTATTTCCGTTAGCGTGATACTAATTTAGACGGTGGAGATATCTCTAAGCGTCCAAATCTCATCAATTTAACTCAATTTAACAAGTGTTAAATAACACTTAATGTAACGTGCATAAAATGTGTATTTTAGTGTTATTTTCTGCGTTAAATACAACATGGGTTTTCTGCCTGAATTTATAACAGTTTGGCCCTGTTAAGTGTTGAAACAGGTTAAAATGGGTTTCGAAACGGGTTTTCTCTACAATGGTACCCACTTGTAACAGCAATGCTTGTCATGGAAGAGAGGACAGGTACAATAAAAAAAGCTAATTTAAGATATATTATGTCATAAAAAGTCATGAGACATTCTTTTAACAGCATTTGAAAGTGTACAAAGTGGATAGCAACAAGTTAATGAAAGCACGTGATAGTACACTGAAGTTGAAATAAGTAGGTGTGACAGTCCCCTGCATGTAAGATGAAAGTAGAGGTAGTTTCATCCAAAGTGACTGCCAGGATTTGCTCTTTCTTTTCTAGTAACTCAGAAAGGTTATTAAGTACAACCTTACCAAGATAGAATATGCATAATAGTACCTGGCAACTTGCTGCTGTTTCATTCGACACAACCGGCATCTCCTGAAATTTCCGTCGCTGTTGACGCCGTTTTTCTGTTTCTGCACTTGAGCTTGAAGTCATATTAGATGACACGATCTCTGCAGAAGCTGTGGAAGAAATAGTGGTACAAGCTGTGGAAGCCAAACCAGGAGTGGTCTGAGCAGGAGCCTTTCTAAGTGCTAAAGCAACTTGCTGCAATGGTGTGGCTTGGGGATATATCCCACCATATCCACTATAGTATGTTCCTCCAGAAACAGAGGGGTAGGTGTAGCTGACAACTTGTAGTGATGGGTTTCCATAGTTGGACAGGTCTCCAGAATGTATCGATGTTCCTGGAAGACAAACGTCTGAACCAGTTGACCCATTTGGTGCAGGAGATGGTGTATAGCCTGCAGTAGTAAATGGTAGGCTAGCAACTGGATTAGCATTTACATTCAACACATCTACTGGGCTTTGAACTCCAGATAACAGCAGAATTGACCTTACATGATGAGATCCTGCCCAAAAAAGTGGGTGCACTTATTAATTACTCAACCAAGGAGGCAAAAACTCCAAAATGTACAAATTATACATACTGTGAAATTCTATGTTCATGTTGCGTGTTTTATGTACAGGGTCGCTCCGTGAGAAAAAACAAGATAAATATTAAATTGAAAAGAGGTAGTGAAGGAGGACAAAAAACCAATAGCAAAGATCCAAATACTTGAGACGCCATAAATGACATTAACTACATAATGTTATCTTGCATATTGATCAAGTAGAATACACCAACACAATATCAATATTAACTCCCAATATAGATTGAGTGCATCAGAAATCCAAAACCTCTTCAACGGACAAACAAACTCTAGCTATAGGCCAACCAACAAAAAAGCAATAAAATAACTCCTACACAAAGAATACAGTCCAAGAGAAATGAATGCAAAATCTATTTAATCATCTTTTCGCAAAAATGTAAGTTCAGCAGTACATGCTTATGAAGCCTGTGCGGCACAAAGGGAGAACACAATGAATGGTTAAAATGTATTAGCATCGAAGCAATAAACATGCAAAGAAAGGAATAGGAGTTCATTCTTGGAGTAGATGAGTAAAGGGTCTGATAATAAAGACTGAAAATAACGGGTCCAGAAGAAGTTCAGAAATAAATTGGGATCTCTTTACATCCTTCTATGCAGCATGAAATGAAATTCTAGAAAAAAAAATAACAGTAATCTATTCTATTGGAAACTAACAACATTTTGAAATATATGTATCTTCTATGAAAAAATGGAAATTATGAAGTACAGAATTTACATACTTATGATGACTGTTCACAGTTAGGCTCTGTTTGGTTCGAGGGAAAGTGACGGAAAAGAAAAGGAAACCCCTCCATCATATATAATGAGAAATTGGTGAACTGCTTCTAAAGTCGAAAAGACTTGTCAAGTATCAAAAAAATTACCATGTGTCCATCTATTCTGTTAGAATCTAACATGTGGACATCCAACATTATATTTATTTAAGAATCATCGTCAAATTAAACCTATCTATATATTAAGAAAATTCTAAGAATCAAGTCCCCCTCCATAATTAGAAAAATTCTAATAATCAAATCCTTCATTTATATAAAAGGGTTTTTTTCCAGGTTAGGAAATTACAAACAACCCCCTTTGAAAATCCAAAAATTACAAACAACCTCAGAAAAGTTCAAAATTTCAAACAACCACCCAAAAGTTATAATTCCAAATAGCCCTGTGAAATATCAGAAAATCAGAAAATTACAGACAACTCACAAGATTCAAAAAAATACAAATAAACTCCGGAAAAATCCAAAAATCAAAAATAGCACCCAAAAAATCATAAAATTATAAACTATATGCTTGAAAATTCAAATTACAAACAAACATAATTAGAATCCTTATCAAAAATTAAAACTATCAATAATTAGAAAGTTCTAATAACCAAATCCCAACTTTATATAGAAAAAGGTTTTTTTGAGACAGGAAATTTATAGACACATCCAAAAACTACAAACAAGTCCCTAAAAATAAAAAAATTACAAACCTCCTGAAAAAATTACAATTCCAAATAGCCCTGTGAAAAATCAATAAACAGCAAACTACCACTTCAGATTCAAAAATCACAAATAAACCCTAAAATTTTGAAAAATTATAAATAACACCTTAAAAATCCCAAAATTATAAACTATCCCCTTTAAAATCCAAAAAGTACAAACAACCTCTTGAAAACTCAAAATTTACAAACAACCCTCTGAAAATCTAAAATTCAAAGTAGACCAGTGGAGATTCAAAAAATTACAAACAACTCCTTAAGATTCAAAAATTGTAAATAAATCCCTAAAATTTTGAAAGATTACAAATAGCACCTTAAAAATCTAAAAATGATAAACTGTCCCTATAAAATCCAAAAATTACAAACCATCCCTTGAATATCCAAAAATTACAGACAATCCTCTTAAAGTTTCAAAAATTACAAATAGCCCCATGAATGATCATGTGATAGTGGGGAACACTAATATTAAGTTTAAAACGTGTTATGAAGGTAATTAGAGCAATTAACATAATGACAACAATACGCGAAGTCAAATGAGATGCAAGAGAAAATTGTGCATCATTAAAAATTAAAATAATCACAAAAAAATAAAGAAAATATCTTGATCAAAACCGACCCTGTTTTTAATCTTTGTGGGAAAATGGAGAAATTTTGTATGGCAAATCACTTGCTTGAAGAGTAATGATGACATATCCCAACATTGGAAGTTTTGCATTTTAACCCTCAAACTTTTCTTTCTCTTGTGTATTTTCATGCAACTAACTGACTAAGTAACAAGTATTTACACAAATCCCCCATTCTCTGTCATTCTTTCAGCCCTGCCCCCGGCCCCTTAACCCCTCCCATGTGCCTATAAAAGGAAATGAAGACACTTACACTTTTTCCCCTTTCATAATCCCTCAAAAGACAAACCCTAACACTGTCTTCCTCACCCCTTTGCCGAACCATCTCCTAGCTTCGGAGAACTCCATTGATCCTTTTGGAAGCTCTCTCACAAACTAAGGAAGAAGAAGGAAAGAATTTGCTCAAGAAAAAATAAGCCCTATAGGTAAATCTTACCCTCAACCTAGCATTTCTGGCATGCATGCATATTCTTCAAGTTATCATGGTATTTTCTTTAAAAAGAGGATTTAATTCTGAGATAAGATGAGTAAGATTAGGGTTTATGATGTTTTAATGGTAAATAGTAACATGCATGGCACAAAAATGCCACCTTTCTTGATAATGGTTCCTTATCATGCACATGCACCTACATTCAAGAAATTATCGTTCAAGTCAGTAACTTTTCTTCATCAAATCATCATGCAAGTATATGCATGTAGCGAAGATGAGATCTTTGGCATGTTAGGCTAATTTGATGTAAAAAGATCATATTTTTATGTGGGTTTGGCTTGGTTTCCATGCAACTACACAATCTGTTTTCTTCCAGTTGCAGAGACCCACGAGTAATATATCTTTTTACAAATCTTGGAATTAAGATCCACTTGTGTTAGACACTAGACTCAAGGGTGTTTCTAATCCTTAGCTTGTAAGGCTTTGAAGTGAGAAATTTTGAGTTGAAGGATTTTTGGGAGGTAGGAGATCGGTAGTGAATGTGAATCACAGGAAAAGAATAGTATTATATTAGAACTTAGTAGATAATTTTATATTAGACCCAAAATGTTCATATTTCTAAATTTACACCCCAAAGCAATTAAGTTTTTTTAGATAACAACCGACTCCCTAACTCATAATAACCTAAAGAGTTGAGGAAACAAATAGCAAATTCAATTAGCCGAGGGATTAATTTAAAAATATGAAAGATTTAAGGTGTTTGGCTAGGGGGTAAGGTGAAGGTCTAACTTAGTTAACCTTTTAGAAGAGGTTATAAATTATTTAATTCCGATTGGATTTGATAGAAAAGATGAATGGTTAAATTTTTTGTATTTGGCAAATAAAGGAGTAAGGGGCCTAGTTGCTATAAATATCCTAAAGTATATTATTTTTTAAAGTTTCATTTCTTATTTCAAGAGGAAGTTACTCTTAATTCTCCTCCTTAGACAGATTTTTTTAACCCTTCTAAATGAGGGGTTAACTTTAACCTTTGTAAAGGGTTTGTTAACCCTTTAACCAAATTAACTCATTTGGATGGTTAAGAAGAGGTTAGACCCACTTAACCCTCTGTTAACCCCTTGCCAAATGGGGCCCAAGAGACTAATGAAAACCGCGTCAATTTGAAGAATTCTGGTTGGGTTGCACAGCTTTACTTCTCTTAAGTTATCAAAATCCAACAATTTTCTAGATTGTTTTTTCCTAGCGGTTGACTATCGTCATTTCTTACTCATTTTATTTTTAAAGAGTTTCCATTCTAGAAAATTACTTTGTGAACGAAATAACTTCTACTAAGAAATTAATTTGAGATTTTCTTCATGCAGTCCATACTAATCTCTTTTATTTTCTCTTTTTGGTCTGTATTACTGTATTTTCGTGTGTAATAAGTTTCTTGCTTTCAGCTTGTATATTGGATTTTATTTTATATTGAATTTATGATCGCTTGTTTTACCAAAAGAAGAGTATGAATTTGATGTGAGGTGGATGCTAATTCATCTTTCTATGATTTTATATTAACTTTATAAGAATGGCTGTACAATTTAAAAAAATAGTTTTTTCCATTTTATACATGTTTATTTATAAATTTTGATACACTTTTTATTTATTTACAAAAAATCAAATTTTCCATGTCAAAAACATAAAAGAAATATAAATAAAATTAAATACATCACAATCCAAATATCGTCTCTTTACATTCTTTGACCTAATTATTTGCATCTAAAAATGCAGGCCACATAACTTCACAATCAAACTCCAAAAGTTAAATTCGTTCCTTGGGATGATAATATTTTAACAATAGTTAGCAAATTTACATAGATAAGATTTAAGATCAAGAGTCGACTGATCATAACAACCACAGCTCAAGATTAAATCTAATTACCAAAACAAATAACAAAGATGTCCATCTAAATTCCACAAGAATCTAGGTCTTTCCACAACAAGTAGAACCTTGAATTAATTTAGGAGGGAAACTCTAGAAGAGATTAAGAAAATAATAACTTTTAATGATAGATGTAGTGTACATTTGGGATCCTACACGTGTAAGTGTTTTAGGTGAGCATAGCTTTATTCTTGAATTTTTGAGTACTTAGAATTAAGAGGGTTATTTCTAAGATTCTTCGTTTAGGTAAATAGACCAGTCCGAGTTTAGATGAAGTTTTTCAACTATATCAACAAAGCTCTCAGGTAGACCTCTTCTATTGTAGTGAGTTAGGAAAAAAAGAAAAAAGACCCCTTCTATTATAGTGAATTAGAATTCTCTACTTTTACTAGTAAAGAATTTGTATACATATAATTTTAGTAAATGTAACTTATGCAAATCTATAGATTTAGAATCTATATAAATAAGGTTTGCACTACAAAATAACTTTTTTGCATAAATACCATGAAGAAGCAGGCACGTGCCTTGCACGTTCCTTACTATATATATATATATAT
>BQKN01067501.1:1014577-1027755 GCA_022839385.1 Asparagus kiusianus | reverse complement strand
TGCTTGGTAGTGATGTGTCACATCTCCCTCCACTCATTCAAATGTGGGACCACATTCACATGGGTAATGAGTGGATGAGGATGTGACACATCACTACCAAGTACTAAATTTGTGTTTGGTACCAAGCATACCCATATTTTTCTCTCTATATATATATATAGAGAGAGGGGGGGATATGGGTATGATCGGTACTAAGCACCAAACTTGGTGCTTGGTAGTGAGTTAACTCATTTCCATCCACTCACTTAAAGGGGGACCGTATTCACTTGGATACATATTGGTTTAATAATCAGAAGGAGTAGATTAGAATGTGCCACCTCACTACCAAGCATTCCATTTTTTTCATGTATACGTATGTATGCGTGCGTGTGTATATATAGAGGGAGAGAGAGCTGAGCAACTATCCACTTAAGTGTAGTGAAGCATCTGACTAGCCAACTTTTCAACCATTGGATGGTCTTAGATGAAGCAATATCAAATAGGATGACGTGGCATTCACTAATTGAATGAGGGGCAATCATGTAAAAAACAACTTCTGTATTAAAATAGAAAGAGGAAAAGATATTGATTTCATCTTCCATCTCCCATCTATGCTCACCACGACAGAAAATGATGGAGTGTTAATCCCCAAGACTCCCAAGTGGCAACCTCCAGCGATTAGCTATCATGTTATGCGAAAATACCAACTTGGATCACTATCACGTTATGCCAAAGTGCCAACTTGGATATCCCATAGTGACGAGCAAAAATGAAGTTCCTCTTCATGAACTTTAAACAAAAAAGAAAAAACAAGGGGAAATGGAAGCAAACAACTCAGACGCCTCAAGAAGAATGCAAAGAATGAGGAATTCAAAAGGTTTTATAGAATTTGACCTAATCTAACACAATATTTTAGAGGTCCTCAAAAGAGTTATAAAACTATAATTTGGACAAGCTAGAAATATAAAAAGAATCCTAATCGAAGCCATGACTAACAAATCTTTGAATGTTCTGATCACACAAGTCTTGATCATCATCTTCATTGTTAGGCGCCAATTAAGTTATAGGCCTCCCCCATTTTTCACAGACTACCATGAGAAAATAACTTATGGAGAATATTTAAGCAAATAGCAACAATTAATTTAGGAGGGGACAGCCATTCAAGGCAAGGTAGAAGAGGTGCTCTCATTCTTTTTCCTGCCTGGTCACGATAGCTAAGATAGAAGACAGATAAAATAATTTACATTTTATTTTTCTAGTCTTCTTATCATATTACCCCATAAATAGATGACTGGCGCCTCATCAATTATATTATCAAGTTCATCCAACGAATACAAAGTTGGATGGACAAAGGCTTCTATCCGCTTAGGTGGATAGTAGCTCAACGTATATAGAGTAAAGCTCCTACAAACTTAAGTGGATAGAAACTCCTTTCCAACAACCTTTTTATCTTTTAATTTTTCTTTAAGATACGCGCTTCACATGAATAGTATCTTTAAGATGTGCACATTGATTTATATCACATGCTAACACAAATCTCAAAGTGAAATAATGGATAAGAAAGTTAGTGGACAACAAGCTCCTATCCATATAAGTTTATAGGAGCTCTACTATAAATATATGCATAGAGAGAAATGGAGGAACATGGTACCAAACACAAACTTTTTGATTGGTAGTGAGCTGGCTCATTCATATCCACCCATTCAAATGGAAAAACCACATTCACAAGGATTGGATAATTAAAAGTGATTATTTTCAAATGGGGACAATTGGAATGAGTAAATGGGAATAAGTCATCTTACTGCCAAGAATAAAGTTTGTACTTGGTACCGAGTTCATCTATTTTTCTCATATGTATGTATGTATGTGTGTGTATATAATATATATATATATCAAAAATAAAAAAATCCACGCGAGCACAGCATAAAACTTGTGGAATGAGAAGGGAAAAGAATAGAAAATAATTTTTTTGTTGCTAGGTTAGGAAGAGAACCGAAAATAAAGTTGGATGGAAAATGACAATAGTTCAATAAAAACGAGCTAGAAACTATGATTAACTTATTTTATATATAATTCATATTAATAAGTTTTATAAATTTATATTTCTAGACAAGAATTCAACACAAGTGTCATTGGTCCTTTATATGAAAAGGAATTTATATTGAGTAAATGGCTATATCACCATGTATGCAAAATTAAAAAAGGTTTTTTGAGTATTAGTCCCTTAAAAGTTTACTATTTTGAAATAAGTCACTCAAATAATTGAATTGCTATTAGGTCCTCCGGTTCTTACGTTATTTTGAAATTAATCCTTCAAATAATTCAAATTGGTACTAGGCCCCTTAATTCTCATGTAATTTTGAAATTAATCTCCCTAATCAAGAGTAGAAGCAGCAATTGGAAGATTAGTTTGAAAGAACTTATGAGAATTGGGGACCTAATAGAAAATTCAATGATGTTAGGGACTGATTTCTATAAAACTCAAAACTTGGAGGACCTAGTAGAAATTTAAAGATTTGAGCTCATTTCAAAATTTGAAAGATTTAAAGAACTAATATAAGGGGGGGAACCTTTTAATTTATAGCAAATCTAGACAACAATATAGCCCTTTACTTAGTCACGTGGGGGCCATATGGAACAAGTGAATAATTTTTGTGCCTAAACCTAGAGTACACCCATTTAATTCTTCCATGTGGACCCTACATGAAATAAAGGGGGTGAGTAACAATTTGGGTGACAATGTCATGGAGAGTGTGATGCCTTGCTAGCTGATAAATTTTCCATGCCTTTCGCTAGGTCCCGACAAGGAAAAGGAATGGGGGAAATTTTAGTATATTTTCCATCTAATTTCTCAGCTTTTCGTTTTACTTTTGCTTATATTTCAAACCAAACACTCAAAAATCATTTCTTACTCACTTTCTTTTCCTTTCTTCCAATTTCAATCAAACCAAACACAGGTTTAGAGATTAGAAGAAAAATAGAACACAACGAGATGGATAAAATATAATTAGCACAACTGAAGAAATCAACATGCAAATGATGGAAGCAGAATAAGGTCATAGAACTACAATGATAAAATTTTCTAAGAGAAAAGAACAACCACAAGTGCCAAGGTTAAATAAATAAAACTCAAGGCCGGAAACAGACTCATCTTGAAGTAAACCTCCAAACACATGAAATGGCAGAAAGTAATGATGAATAAGCTACTGACCTAGAAGCACCACATTCAGCAGAAATCGTATCTAGAAGGTTCTCTGCTAGGCTTCTTGCAGTTTCAAGACTCTTCGGATTAGTGCTTGATAAATATAGGTGTAGGGGTTGTTGCTCTTCTGCAAGTAAATAAGAAGCTAAGCAATAGAGTTAAGGGAAATGGTACTGTCAGTATCAAGATATGAACACATACCTTCAGTGCCGAAATCTTCTTCAATTCCAGAACCCCCTCCTCTTAGTACAACAGTAGCTCCTGTTTCATTCATAATGTGATTTATATAGTTGTCCTGCATAAACAAATCCGAACCACCAGCAGCACAAAAACAATCTCTCCCAATTGCGTGGAGATGTCAGAGAGAGCTTACGAGATTAGAATTTCTTATATTAAGAATTCGTCAAATGAAAAGTGCATCAATGAAAAGCAATTAAGGGTACGGGAAGGAATGAAAAAGAGACAGGAAATATTATACCAAGGATGCAAATTAATTTTTTTATGTTTTCTCATTATTATATTTTCTTTTGTTCTACTTTGAGAATGTGTGCTCATTTAAACATATGAAGATTGTGAGACTCGTATAGTATTTTATTGAAAATAAGAAAGAAAAATAAAATTGTCTCAACTACATATAACGAAACATACATTTGGTCCACGGATACGAGCAGCAATGTTTAGTGATGGATCCGTCTCAAAGCCCAAATATAGACAGGCGCTAAGGGGTTGAGTAGCCTACCAGCGCACAATGTTAGAAACATTTATGCATAGTGCACTCGACCAAATAACTTGTGCATATGGTTTTCAATATAGAAAACAAACCTGCCCATTGCTGACAGTTGAACGTAAAGCTGTTGTGCCTGGCAGAGAATTTTGACCCTTTTTCAAAATATCTTCAATCATGGAAGCTGCACGATCAACTGCTTTAATGCGCTCTGCAGTGTGCGTCAGCTGATGCAGATACATTATGTCAAAAGGCAGTCAACAAATACCATTAGTGTAAGAGAGCAAGAGTTTGGAAATAGGGGAAAATAGTAGGAACCACAATAGTTCTACCAATGTAATAACATGCACGCTATGTTCTAATTGCATTTAACAGGAAAATTGAAACTTAAATAAAAGGGTCTAATAGATGGGAGATCCCTGAAGGGACTTATTGAGAAGCTAGTAAGGAGGGCACGTGTGTTGCACTTACCTGCTTCATATAATTATTATATAAGATTAAATACATATAGCGGTAAAATTTAACACATATAGCAGAAACACATACAAAACTATACCCTAGACTGGAAGAAAAGATTATAAGTAATATTGAGCTAAATGGATCATAACCATTCATACCACTGTGCCAGTGAGTTTTTGCACACAAGTTAGGATGGTGATACATTATTCTTATCAAGATAATACAATATTCTTTTCCTCTATTGTATTCTTGCTTTCCATTCTTAGTATGTATTTTATATTTATTTCTCTGATTAATAACGCGCTAAGCATGTTTATAAAACACAAATAAATAAACGACTACATGACTAAGCCATACCCGGCCTGGACCAAACTTCAAAGCATAAAATCAGGTTTGATATGGGTCAAGCACAGATCTCCTTTTTATAAGACCAAAACGTTTACACCCAAAGATTTCAAAAATAAAACCATCCTCAGAAACAAAATAATTTACGTGCGTATCCAAATGAATTGCAAATAAAGATGTTAATGAAATTGTGTCTAGCATGAAGCAAATAGGCCAAAACCCTAAATTTGCAATGAGAAGTCAAGGAAATATAGGTTGAAAAACCCTTAATTTTCAGATGGAAACTCTTACATTTCACTGAAAAAACAATTTTAGGTCAAAAACCATAGTTAAAACATAAAATAGAAGAATCCCATCAGAAAATTTAAAATATTTCGGCAGCAAACCTACTTTGAACTCAAAATGCTTAAGATGAGAACCCCTAACTCGAAGTGAGATATCAAAATATCAAATTTTAAGAGTCTATTTAAACTCGATTTAAAACATTTTTAAAAACCTAAACTGTATAGTGATCATAAACTGAGAAGAAGAAAGAAAAGGAAAAGGGATAAAAGCTAAAAACTCAACAGACAACCCATCAAGAAATGAAGAAAGAAAGATAACCTACTTAGCTTCACAATCTTGTCTTCATCCCAAAATAGAAGGAAGCTTCATCCCAAAATAGAAGGAAGCATTTTGTTTATTATTTGTGTTTTCCTAATATCATCCCATAATCTTTCATATTCTACAGTTAGTCCCTCAAATAATTGAAGTGCTATTAGGTCCCTCAATTCTTAAGTCATTTTGAGATTAGTCCCTCAAATCATTAAAATTGCTACTAGGTTCCCCAATTCTTAAATTATTTTCAAATTAGTTCTTTTAATCAAGAGTAGAAGTAGCACTTATGAGGGAAATTAGTCCCTTGAATCATCAATTTCTATTAGGTCCTCATAAAGTTGTTTCAAATTGATCTCTCTAATTGCCAACTCTACTGCTGCTTTAAGGGGCCAATTTCTACTTTAGCTTCAAAAATTGGGGGTGTTAATAGCATTTCCAATTATTTGAGTGTTCAAAATGACTTAAGAATTGGGGGGACCTAATAGCAATTTCAATGATTTGAGGGTCTAATTTCAAAATATGGAAGATTTTACAGACTAGTATAAAAAAACTTATCTAGTTATGTTTAGTTATTTGGTTGAAGATCCTATAGCCCTGCTGCCAATGCGTGGTACACCCTCCCACTATCTTGCTGAGCCTAAATACCCATAAAGAATAAAGTAACAGAAAGAGTTTGTTTTAGTTTACCAAATGCATCAACTGGTACAAGGGGTGAACTGGCCTACATAACTTTTTACCAAAAGTTCTTACGCGATGGTTTGGGGCCTTTCAGCTTTTACATATAACTAACAGATATAAAGTAATTAACTACAATGCAGTTGACCATCAAGTGTCACCTAAATTAACATCTGTTACGCTATCTACCAGAGGATTATCACCCTGGATATGCCCTTTTAAATTAATTATAAGATAGGCCTGATAACACCTGTTTGAAGCTTGTTTATTTACTTTACCAAGTCAAGGTTGAGTTATATTTCATTTCAGCATGTTTTAGGTTTCATCTAACATGTAGCTTTATATCTTTTGCAGTAAGCATGAATTCTTGCGGATGTGCTTGTAAGTAGAAGTTATAAGCTTCTATGTAGAACTTGAAGAGCAAGGGGTTAGAAGTTCAAGCATTCAACCAAAATATACAATGTCATTACACACACAGACACACACACCCCACCAAAACAAAAAATAAAAGAGAAAAAAAATGGGAGTGAATGTGGACTTGTGGCGTGATAATAGTCCTCTCCTAGATGATGCAGGTCGATATAGGAGATTGGTTGGCAAGTTGATCTATCTTACTGTGACCAGACCTGATATTACCTTTGCAGTGGAAGTATTGAACAGGTTTATGCATATACCTAGAGAGGTTCACTGGACTGCTGCTCTAAGAATTTTGGCTTATGTTAAAAGTTGTCCGGGAAAAGGATTACTGTATAAGAAACATGAACATTTACACATCTCTGCCTATTCTGATGCTGGGTATGCGGGAGATATAGGAGATAGAAAGTCTATTTCTGGATTTTGCACCTTTATTGGAGGAAATCTGGTTACTTGGAGGAGTAAGAAACAAGATGTAGTATCTCGATCTAATGCAGAAGCAGAATACAGAGCTATGGCTCACTGTTTGTGAGATGATATGGTTACAGAAGCTGCTGACCGAGCTTGGCTTTTCTCAGCCTGGATCTATGCCTATGTATTGTGATAATCAATCTGCTATCCAAATTGCAAAGAATCCAGTGTTTCGTGAGAGAACAAAACATATTGAAGTTGATTGTAATTTTGTCAGAGATGCTTAGAAAAAGAAAGTGATATCTCTTCAGTTCACTCCGTCTTCAAAACAGTTAGCTGACATTCTCACTAAAGCTACTTCACCTAATGTGTTTTCTATTCTATGTAACAAGTTGAGCATGATTGATATATATGCTCCAGCTTGAGGGGGAGTGTTAGAATTAGTTCTTGGGTTATCGGGTTAGGGCCCATTAACCCATTAGCATATTACCCGTATGTAACCCTATATATATACCCATGTGGATGAATGGAAATGTGAGCTCTCTGATTTCTCACTTCAACAGTTGCTATTGTTGAAATGGTGGAACTGATTTTTAAACCCATCTGAAAAGAAGCAATGGTTGCCACGACCTCTACCACCCTTGTTATTTCCACCATGATCATGATATGAGTAAACATGTCCACCACGATGATTATCGCAAGTGCCATTATGGCGCTGTGGGAGGTTGGCGGTTGGAGAGGGAGTGGGATCTGAGGCCAGTACGAGATTGAGGTTGGGAATGGAATCGGCATGAATAAATTCATGACTTAGGAGCAAGCTATGAAATTTGGAGAAGGAACTGGTTCCGATCTCGCAGCAAGCATTAGGACAATGTCACGAAAGTCGGATCGGAATCCATTGAACAAGTAGATGCTGAAGTCGACAAGGGAAAGTGGGCGTCCTGCAGCGGCAAGTTCATTGGCTAGGGCTTTGGCCTTAAGAAGGTTATCTGAAACAGGGGTCCCGCCTTGTTTGAGATTCTGGAGGGTCACATGGAGATTCAAGTTTCTTGTGTTGGAAGCAGAGGTGTAAGCTTTTGCAAGAGTGACCCAAAGTTCACAACATGTCGAGTCAAGCTTCGATGATGAGAGGAATGATCTCCTAAGATAGGGAAGAGATAAGGATGCTGAGGAGCTGTTGATCTTGTCTCACTAATGCACCATTCGCAGGATTGTCTTTGGGCTCAGAGGTGTCTTCAGCGGGAAGTTTTGATGGAGGACATGGTAATGAATCCTCAACGTACTTGATGAGAGCTTCACAACGAAGTAAGGGAAGGATCTGAGTCCTCCAGTAAAGGTAGTTTTTTGGGTGTGAGCTTGAGGGAGATGTAATGATGAGCATGAGTGAGATTAGGGGTCGTGTACAGCAAAGAAGAGGGTATAGTTGTGAGGTTCAGTCATGGGTAAAAGGAAAAGGGAAAAACATGCAAAAAGAGAAGCAGGAGAAGCTGGCTCTGATACCAACGTGAATCAGGACAAATGCTGGGAATCAACACCTCAACCATGGTGTGTATGTTCAGAGTTATACTAATAACATTTGGTGTTTGTTACAATGAGATAAGAGGGTGACTGGTTTTGGTTACAGGGAGATAACAGTGAGATACAGGGTTATCTACAGATAATTAAGTTACAACAAGCTAAATCAAATATATTCAGTTATAACAGAGGATAAGCCCAATCAAAAGCTATCCTAGTGGTCAATAGGGCATAAAATCAAAAACCAAAACAGATTTTTGCCACTTTCAATCAGTATGAAATTATTTCAATTTTACATTTTTTAAACAATCCATCCTAAACATACAATAGTTGACTAGTTACGACAAAAATTAAAATTTCAGTAGCCCAAAAGTTTAGATTTTATGATAAATGGAGAAATTCCAATTCCCGATGCAGGAGCCAGAGGCTGAAAAACTTGAGCATTCCCCTTGCCCCTTGGTTTCAAAACCTAAAATGTTTTCAGTACAAACAATTAAAAACTAACATGGTTAAAGTAGTTGCATCAACAGACCAGTCACTTGCATCCATGAAACCAATTACATAAACACAATACAAAAGTAATCCAAGATTAAAGAAGGATACATGCGGCAGGATAATTAATCTGACAGAAAAAGACCTACATAACCATAAAGAAAAAATAATAAAATAAAGGGCATATATTCTTGTAGGGAACAAATCTTTAGCTGTTCATGATGCCCAGGTGAAAGAATGTTACTGTATAGTAGCTAAATTACATACAAAAACATGTACATTACACACAGAACAAACACATCGCTGCCAAGCAACCAAACAACAAATTCAATCTAAATTAACAGGCATGCCAGACATGCTTTTTTTCTTTTTCTTTTCTTTTTTCTTTTTTTTTTTTGGGGGGGGGGGGGGGGGGGGTGGGGAGTTGGGGAGAGCGTGGGGGTGAGAGAGAGAGAGAGAGAGAGAGAGAGAGAGGGTTACACTTACATGAGCTCCTGCAGATATGTGAAGATATAGAGGCTTCTCACTACCAGGTAACACATTTGGTGGCTGGTACTTGCCCCTATAAACTCCAACATATAAGGCTAGAATCAAGGAATGCCTATTTACTATTAAAAGTATATGGAAATAAATGTACCTAGTTATGACAACAGCTCCAGTGTATCTCTGAATCTGCAAAAATTAAAGTCTGTCATGTCATGACCAAAACAGATGAGTTTGTCACATTGAATCTTTACTGCAGATTTTGAATCCTTCACCTCTTCTTGTGTTTGACGCTTTGTGAGCTTGTAGCGGATGGTAGGTTCTGCATCATTTATTACAATTTCCCGTGCTATTAATTCGTCTGGAATTTTTGGCTGCAAAATGGAAAAAATAGTAGAGTGGTTGTGGAAGATGAAAGGAATTGCAGTAGCATGACCCACAAGTGGCTCTGAAAACATGCTGCATGTTTCAGCTTATCTATACTATTAGATAAAAAACATTGTGGGCGTATGCAAATGTGGAGGAATTGATCATCATTCCACCATTCTTAAAAAATAAAGGGCCATTTTAGTACAAGGTAAGGATAAATTGGTCATTTTTGTTAACATCATTTATTGTGTGAGCTCCATCTCTCTAGAAAGTTCTATTGCTTTTATTCCTCTATCTTCTTCTCATTTATTGTCAGTTCCATCTTCCTCTTCTCAAATTTTGACCTTGATGCACAAGCACAAGCCTTTCGAAAATCATGTAATTGAAAAAAATTGCAACACAATGTAAACTATATATGTATAGTGACATATTTTAAATAACAGTTTCATTTAACATGTATATAATATAGATTGGCTGAATTTTATGTATAATTGTTTTTACTTTGCTAGAATCTAAAATTAATATATCCTCGTGCCATAATCTAGAAACTAAAAAGGTAAGAATATAAATAAAAATATATTTTATTTTATTTAGATCCACTAATGCTCAATAAAACTACTATATGAATTTTAAGGTCAATTTCATTCCTCTTATTAAAATAAAGGATACAATAGTAACTTTTTAGATGTACAAAAGACATGCATACTTTTTAAAAGATTCTTAATATTTTGATCGTGCATTATACACATGTATTTTTTAATAGAAATCCTATAAATACACATAAGTAACATGTAAGATTTAGATAGAAATTTATAGTTGCATTTGCACGTGCAAATATGCTAGTATATAAAATAATATTCTAATAGTTGAAAGAAATATTAATAAATAAATGAAAACATTCTTAATTACTCATCAGAAGTGGCAATATAATAGTATTTCCTGAAGATTTTATGCTGTGAAGCTGCAGAGTAAGATGAAGGAAACAGATAAAGAAATTTATGACCAAAACTCACCTGAGATATTTTCTGGATTGTTGCATCAGAATTCTGAGAGATGGAAGATGATTGGAGTAATAAAGAAACAGTGGCAGAATTTGCTGCAACTGAATTTGATATAACAGAACTGGGAAGTCGAACAGTTTCTGGTAAAGGTACCCCAACAATGCCACACATACTTAAGGGAAAAGTTCCAGCAACAGATATTCCAGCAGATACCAAAGACTCTGCCGGTTGATCCCACTTTCTCTTTCTCCTGTTAGAAAAGATCACAAATGTTTATCAATACAAATGCTTAGACGAGGAGTTCACATAACAAATCCATACTTATGTGTGAAGCATTCAGGGATGCAGTTAATGGCTCATAGCCATCAAAACCTATGCATCCTAAAGTAATCACTTGGAGCTTAAGCAAACAAGAGTTCAGTCCTCAAAAATATAAGACTCAAGCCCTACTGTTTATGCGGTAAAAATTGGCATTGTAGTAATTACATAGAAAAAGAGGGCCCTTAACAAAGCCAAATGGAGGAACTATAAAGGCATCATTATTATTATTATTTCTCTATTGAATCAGAAACTATAATTTCATAACTTCAACAGGAAATGTGAACTAAAGATCTAATTACACTGATGCACCAAATTCAATAGCCAAACATAAGCTGATAAAGACTTTTTTTGCTCCGCTCTTTTAGCTTAAATGCAAAAAAGTAACTGCCAATAATAAAGATATCATCTTTACTTCCTGTTAGACTTTGATCTATTTTTGAAGAAATTGCTCCTCAACTGCATGAGGTTGAAGTGCATAACTACAGAATAAGCTTTTCTATTGCCAACTAACCTTCAGCATTCTATGAGAAGCCCCTGTTTGCATTTGTCGTTTCCTTGGCCAGAAGTTTAGCACCGAAACATTAGACTTCTGCGAAACTTTATCAAGGTGTCTGTTGTGTATGAATACATATTTACTTTCTTCCGTGTCCTTTTTCTAAATGAAGTAATAATGAAACTCCAACCTCATTATCCAATATTACTTTCTTTGACAAAGCCTCTTCATTCGGAAGAAGTAAAGATCTAGGTCAACACGTGTCAGCTCCTGAGGCAACTAGCTCATCTACCTGTCAATCTAAATAATTCTTAGAACTAGTCTATTGGAAAGAACTTTTTGCAGCAAACATGTAATGATAATAATATATGTTGCATGTCTTTGTATACAAGACCTTTTTTTAAAGTGTTTACATTTCATCTGCTATTTCTATAAATAATCAGATGTATCATATGATGACACATTTTATGTCTCCAGACAACTTGCTAAGAAAGTTTTTTTATTTGTAGAAATATGACCAATTAGCGCTAATTAATAAATATATACGGGGTATGGTGAGGTAATGAGAAGGAGACAACGAGGGAGACTAAACAAATTATGCCAAAAACTCAGCAATCAAGGTGGATGGTTGGTTAAAACTTGTCGGTGCCTCCTATTTCAGCCGTCATTCCTCTTCTTCATGGTGATGCTTAATTCAGGGACCAACAACCACTGTGACTTCAAAATTTGCTTGACAACCTTGGTTGCCAGAAGAACAGAAATAGAAACAAGGAGGCTTTTGGCACCTAAGAATTGTTTATTGGATAAAGACACACACGTGACATGCAAGGAAAGTTTTTCCACCTTACTTCTCAGGTAAGGTGGCAAAATACCATCGGGAGTTACGGTCCCAAATCCCAATCACCATTCTTGACAAAACCAAGCGCAATTACTTGTTGTGCTTTCTTCTAAAAGAGCAGCTAAAAGGAGCAAATAACATCGGAATTTGCATTCCCATCTCGATGATAAATTCCGGAGCCCCGGAAGTCTTAAGGCCTCCCTCTCTCTAAGTATATTAACTTAAATCACACGTCAAAGGATAGATATGGACATAGATATTAATGTCAAAGCTATGCTTGGGAACTGAGCACAATTTTTGGTGACCAAATCCTTTGGTAACAACAATTACGAGAGCATCAAAGCCTGCTAAGAGGCACGCATTCTTCTAAAGCCTAAAGAAATTGGACAGTAGTAGGATGCGCATCACAAAAATCCCCAGATAAAGAATCCCAACGGAAATTAAAAGCTCATAAACAAGCTTAGGGTTAGGGCATCAAAATAACTACCTTTGCCTCGTCGAGGTGGCCGCCGCCGTTGACTCTTGGGCAGGCTTCGGATCCCTTTCTTGGGTCATACCTTGATCCGACAGGAGGAGGAGGAGGAGGAGGAGGAGGAGGAGCGGTGCTGCTCGTCGAAAGGGTTTCTCTTTCCAGTAACGAAGAGTATCCGTCGAGATTAGAAAAACGAGTTGGTGTGCTAATGAAGAAACGGTTTTTGAGGGGCCTTGGATGTCACATGTTCCCGAAATGACGTTACGCGATCAGGGCCGTTGATTTCTGGCCTGGGACCAGATGAGGAACGATGGTGTTGGGTAAGGTTCCTCTATAAATACCATACTAGTATGTACCCCGTGCAAAGCACGGCAATTTATTTTTTCTA
>BQKN01067501.1:971823-991652 GCA_022839385.1 Asparagus kiusianus | reverse complement strand
AAATTGTATTGACTTTATGTTCTTGCAGTTATTCTTAGTTTTTTTTATATTAGTCTCTTAAATCTTTAACAATTTGAAGTTAGCCTTTCAAATCATTTAACTTTCTGTTTGGCCACTCAATTCTCATAAGTTATCTCAAAATTACGCCATCAACTCATTGAAATTGATATTACGTCCCCCAATCACTAAAGTTGTCACAAGTTAATCCCTCCGATCAAGAGCAACAAGATATAAACATTAGTAGGAGAAGTAACTCTTCACATTTTCTCATATACATTAAGCCTAGAGTTGTACTCTGCTACACGTCACTTGAACACTCGCATAGTTTAAAGTCTAATGATATAAGTATACATTGGAAGTGAAACGTCCAATGTTAAAGTGTCTCAAAGACAAAAGAAGGAGGCCATCCATTCTCATCGAAATAGCTACCATACGACGATGTCAAATACTATCAGCCATCAATAAATAACAGTAGAAGTAACTCTTTGCATTTTCTCATATACAGAAAGCCTAGAGTTGTACTCTACTACACATCACTTGAAACATTCACATAGTTTAAAGTCCCACATTCCTAATGCGTTGTAGTTATACATGTCATTATTAGCACACGTGCACACACACAGAAACAAATGCAAACAAAGATAAGAAAATTTTACCATTTTTTTATTTTATTAGAGGTTGCAAGGACACCATTGAAAAATTTTAAGTAACCTAAAGTATTAGCTTTCTATAATGTTTCTCTAGACCTGAAAGAGGGAATATGTAACCAAAATTAGACATAAATATACATTTTTGTTGCATGACAACCTTTCTAATTGCATAATCTAATAAATTGAATCGTTTTGTTAGCATTGCATTTTATGTATATTTACTTATGAATTGTCAGTTCGATCATCTATGTTATGCTACTATGAACTACATTTTTTTGTGCCTCAATTTTTTGCAGTAATACCATCTATATGCTGCACATATGCAATGCACAAGAGATCAATCATTACCATTTTTTTGGTAATCAGACTTACTAAAAGTTTTACTCATCTAGCTAAGAGATAAACAAGAGTTGAAGTAGTGAACTATCTTTTACTTTCATGTATAGTATATGCTTTTGTTACATTATCACAATTGAAGATTTGATTCATCTCAGAAAAGGATTAATTTTTTTTTAAAATATTATTCTTACTAGATACGCAAATATTTATATTACATTGAATAGAAGGATTTATTGCAACTTCTTTCTCTATGTATGCAGCCAAACCTAAACAACATCGATGACAACACCAAAGGTAAGAACATGTTGAGACAATATGCAGTATATTCCTTCTTGCTACTGTATCATTTGATTTTGTATGTATAAAAAAACATATACTCTTATTTGTTGTGCATTTGTTTATTAAACTTGAAAAGAAGAATCCTTGCTTAGATTAACTTTTTTCTTCATGATCAGATATACATTTTGAGCGTCTATCTTACAATTTGGCTAAGCCACATTTCATGTTGCAGAAACTAGGATCATTTCCACCGAATTATGTAAATGCATATCCGACACTCATCAGTTTTATCGGTATAATAATTTGTGGGATAATTGTTACATATAAGAAAGAAACCGTAGCGGACAAACTATGAAAGACGTTGCCAATGAATTTTTTTGAAGCTTTAATTGGATTTACAATTAAATATGGTCGAAGAAAGTCAAACATTGAATTTAGCTATACAACTTTATGAGGAGGGATCACAAGGTAAAATCAACGCCAAATTTTAGTCTCGTGAGTAAAATATATCATCACCTATCAATTTTTTGTTGTTCTGCTATTTTCTTATATATGTCTTCTATTCAATTTTTTTAAATCAATGAAAGTTGTAATTTGTTATCACATGAATCTAACCAGAAGAATGCAAGGGTCTTCTTAGCAAGTTATTAAGCTGGAACATTTAGATATATTTCTGTAGGAGTATGCACATTCATACAATGATTCTTCAGGTTAATGTGTAAATCCATGTCTGGGTACAATGCAGTTTGTAACCCCATTTTCACACCATTAATGCAATTATTTGAAACTGTTGGATACTTTGCTTGAAGAAAACATGCTTCAGTTGTTAAAATTATTTGAAAGATGTGGTATGACTTATGAGGCTTCAAGTCTTAGTCTTGCTAGCAGTTTGGTCATAGGCTACCTGAAGTGAAATTGGTGTCTGTTTATGAATTTTTTCCCTTCTTTATTTCATTGTGGCATTGTTCAAGATATCTATTTGCAAGTAAGGATATGATCTTATTGCTTTAATGAACACTATGAAAATGCTACTTTCATTTACAAATTAATCTTTCAAACTTGCATTTCTCCTTCCTTTTCAAGTTCAGGTCCTTTTTAGCTTCATGGATTTTTACAGTTCATTGTGAACTTTCACTTTTACTCAATTTTATTGCAGTGAATTATGGCTTAGTTCGAAGGTTTTGTTGATGGCAAATGAAGCTACTGTTAAATGTTTATTCCCAAGTTGTTCTTACAGGTTGATGTTTTCCTCCAACAGCAATTCATTATATTTTAAATTAGAAGAAAAATGTAAGAGATGGATTGAGGGTTGTAATCTTCTCTGATGATGCTTTTTGTAACTCAAGTTTTTGTGCTGAGTTTGTGATGTAACCCAAATGTATCAACGATCTCATGCCATTCATTTTTCATATCAACTTCTACATTAATCAAGTTCCAACCATAGTAACACAATGTTACTATTAAAGTTTCATAATGTTTGAATAATTTTTAGAAATAATGGTTCCGTTTTTCTTTTTTTTTGGGCCTCCGTTTCATAAATAGTGATAGGATTGGTGATCTTAGTATTAAAAAATAGATGTGAAATTAGTTGCATATTAAAAATTTATGCACATGAAAACATATTTAGTGGATGATTGTTTAAAACTACATTTAATGTGCAGTTATAGCATATATTCTATGTAAAGAATGTATTTAATAAATGATTGTAAAATTGGTGAGTAAAAAATTACTTGTCCTTCAAATATTTTTAACTCTTGTAGTTTCTTAATATGCATCACGTGCAACGCACGTATTGCATACTAGTAATATAAAAGTAGATAAAAAAGAATATACCGAGAATATTCTTTTTTTGTGCAAAAAATGTTACAGTGGGTTGGAGATAAATTACTGTTTGATGTGACTTTTGCACCATTTTGATGCAAAGTTTGTACCATTTTAGTGCAATGGGTTGGAGATGGTCTAACTCACTCCAACGTGATGAATGAGTCAAAATTAGAGTTGGGAACAAAAATAATTCTATAGAAGTGAGACAATTTTGTCCCAAGTGGGATAGTTGTCATGCTAGTGTTCCAACAATTTAATAATACCAAAAGTAAAAGTTTTAATCTCAATATCCTAATGAATAATATCAAAACATTAATGTCTTAGGGACCCAAAGCATGAGATATGTGAGGTGTCACCATCCGGTTGCATAATGCACTGTTCATTATAGCAACACATATAAAAAAGCAACGTGTCCAAAAATAACGGATCTAAAATTCTCTCTATATTTTGACCCGAATCTGACCCGTTATAACTGGAGTCGGTGGTTTGGCAGCATCTCGAATCTGACCCGTAAAATATTGACCCGAATCTCACGCTCAACCCTCCATGAAAATCTCTAATTTCTCCCCAAAAACAAACCCCTCCTTTTCTCCGTCTCAACTTTCTGAAGAGTCATCCGTCAGTCCATGGCCGACGACAGCGCCGCCTCCGCCGCCTCTTTGGATGCCAAGAATGCCGAAGGGGAGAAACCTGAGGAGGAGTTGAAGAAGATCGAGTCCCTCTCGATCTCTGACAGTCCCGATGGCCCTCAATTGGACGATCCTGATGAATCCGATATCAACGCGGTAATGAAATCGGCAACAAAGTTCTTTTCTTTCTCATAGTTATAGGTCACGCTGCAATTTTTCTTACTAAATCTAGTTCATAGTGCTGGAATTTTTGCAGAAAACTATCATGTCCAGATTGGTTTCTGATTATTTTCACTCATGAATAGATGCTAGGGTTTTGTTGTCAGTCGGATCGAGCAGCACGAAGTCAAAACGCTTCGTAGTTGAATTTGGTTCGTAAGATGATAGGGTTGTGACTGTGTGAGGGATGGTTGAGGTTGATTAAAATTGGCATTGACAAGTTGAAGGCTGATTGAGCAGATTTAGAAGTGTAATCTTATATACTCAATCCTTCCAAATAGTGAGGGATAGCAGAGATAATTGGTTCTTGAGGCGGGGTAATTGGTCCTTTCAATCGTTCAGTGATGCCTTGTGAATGGAGGTTGAAATTGTTCTGCTCGGCGTGTTCTTTTGATTTTATTAGTAAAGCAAAATGCATCATACATCCGTTAGTATTTGTTAAAAGAGCGTCACTTTACTGACTTAACTGAATCTGTTGGCTCTCTGTGTGCTTGTTCTTGATTGTTTGAAAGTTGTACTACTCAAAGTGTGGAATATCTTCAAAAGCTTCAGTGAGCTCAGAGGTGTTAGCCTGATTTCTGTGTGATATGCATTTTCCTGTTCTCTAGGTTATAATTTCTTCTGGAATTTGAGAAAAATATAACTGAAAAAAACTACGGTTGCTGCTGCTTGTTGGTGCAGAGGTTTAGAAAATGCCTTGTATCTTCATGTAATTCTAAAATTGGATGTAAACATCAGTTTCCTAGAAACCAGCTTACTAATAGGGTAATTATATAGAAATTACTTTTTATTTTCAATTTATACATAAACCAGTGTAAAGTAGGTGTTTATTGCAATCAACCACCTCCTAATCAATTTTTTACTAAAAAATAAGCTTAAAAAATTTAAGTTCTTGGTACATGAGTTGCGTACCCTAATAAGATCTAAACTTAAAAAAAAAAGAGTCATGTACATTGGATGCAATTTTTTTTAAAGATAATTTTGGGTTTTAAGTGGAGAATTTAACTTGGAAGGGGTTGATTGCAATAAACAACCAGCTTCGAATATAGTATATGTATAAATTAAAAATAAAGGCGATTTCCGTATAATTACCCTATTTTAAGGATGGTATCTAGGGGAAAAGACCTATTTGGTACAATAAACATATATACGTTTATATGAGAGTGCATATAATTAGTTTGTCTCATGATATTAGTTTCTACATCCAATTTAGTTTTGTGAAATTAGAAGATTGAAGGAGATGAAGTTTCACTTTAAAACTTTAAAGGGAAGTTTTGTCAATCCTGCAATTCTTTCGGGGGGCTTCTGCAATATAACCTAAATTAAATTTCAAAACCTGACAAACAACGCGGACTTTTTCCACAAAATAAGCTAAACATTGTTTGGTTATCTGCTGAACTTGCAAATATAAGTATGCCTGCAAGTCACATGCTACCTATTTCTATGCAACCAGAAGTCCAATAGTGTATTTAAAAGTGTATTAATTTTGATCTTCAATGAAGGAATTTCCTCATGTGTGACATCCACACGGAGGGCGAGACTGAAAACCTTCATGGGGAATGGGCTAAGTGATGAAGAAGCATGAAAATAGTGCGATAAAATGCATCAACTGCGGGAATAACAAAATGCAATCTGATGATGCACGAACTTCAAAATATTACAGTAAATGCATCAATAACAAAATACAGTTGTAATGATGAACGAACTCGAAAATACTGCAAGAAAATGCGGTAAGTGCACGAGCAACAAAATGCAATTGTGATGATGAACGAATTTGAAAATATGGCGACGAAGTACATCAATTGTAGGCGTGACAAAATGCAATTGTGACGATGAACGAATAGGAAAATGTCACAAGAAAAGAAAATGCATCAATGTTTGGAGTAACAACGTGCAATTGCGATGGTGAGCAAACATGAAAATGAAAATGTCAAGAGAAAATGCATCAATTGACGCGGGCAACAAAATGCATAATAAGGAAATCTCAATACCTCTTTGAACAATTCAAGCTTGTATGTGACATGTACATTCCTCTTTGTGGCTTCCTTTAAAGAGCATACCTCCAAATTATCTAAGATATATTAATCAACTAATAAAGATTTCAGTTCATCTTGATGTTTTATATTACTTGTGTTAAAGTCATCCTATAATTATAATTAGGTCAGTTTGTGTAGTCTGAGGCTTTGGCCTATGTAATCGTCCTATGAGTAAAATTCCCATTTAATGCAATTTTTCTTACTAAATCTAGTTCATATTGCTGGAATTTTGTGCTTTAACTTTGGGGTTTTTACCGCAATATAAATGCAATTTTTTCTTACTAAATCTAGTTCATATTGCTGGAATTTTGTGCTTCAACTTTGGTTTTTTCCCACTATTAAAATAAGGTCCATAACATTGAACTTGTTGCAAAAATCTGGGTACTGTGCTGGAAATTTCAGACATATTTCTAATTTCTGGAACGTGGGATTTTCTAGCTAGCTAAGTTTTTGGATTGTCTGGTTTTGAGTTTAAAGATATTATTTGAAATAAAGAGTATTACTGAGGTTATCATATAGAAACATAATTTCACTGTTCAGTTGAATTTGAACTAGTATTTTGGTTTTTGGTTGATCTGCTCTAGTATATGACACACATATCTTCAAACTTAACTCTTATCTTACAAGCTGCATTCGATATAGGTTACATCAGGTGACACTGTTTACACATCTGCTGTGAGGTTTGAAGATTTAAATCTGTCAAGCGAGTTGATCAAAGGACTATACATTGAAATGGGTTTCAGTAAGCCTAGCAAGATACAAGCTGTGACGCTACCCATGATTCTTACTCCACCCTATAAAGATCTTGTGGCTCAAGCACACAATGGTTCAGGAAAAACCACATGTTTCGTTCTTGGTATGCTGAGCCGAGTTGATCCTAATAAAAAGGTGCCTCAAGCATTCTGCATATGTCCTACAAGAGAGCTAGCACAACAGGTTCGTTGGCTTACTAGTTTCACTTGAAAAATTTGTGGTCCTATTGTGCTATGTTTAATTGGTTTGAAAATGAAATAGAACCAGGCGGTCCTTATGAAGATGGGAAAGTACACTGGCATAACTTCATTTCTTGCTATTTCAACGGATGCTTCTAGTTATGTTCCGGTCGCAAAATGCCCCCCAGTTATTGATCAAGTTGTGATTGGCACCCCGGGTACAATCAAGAAGTGGACGTCCGCAAAAAAGTTAAGCACTCAGGATGTGAAGATACTTGTTTTTGATGAGGCTGATCACATGTTGGCTGAGGTAGTTTTTTACTACTTTCAAGTTCTACTTTATACAAATGTGATTCCTTTTCATGATAATTAACCAGAAACATGTGTGGTATCCTATAAGGGGGTGTTTGGTAAGTTGAAAGTGAAAAATGAAGGTGTAAAGTGAATCACTTTTAGTCAATTTTGATATATGTTTTGTTGAAAGTGTCACATGAAGTGTGAAAGTGGATTGCATCCAAAGAGCGCCACATTATATTGCGACATTAATATAATGTGATGTCTACTTCTTATAAAAGGTCTTAAGTCAATGTGAAAGGGGAAAACTAAGGACCACTATTAATAAAAAATAATAATTTATTGCTCACCTCTCAATTTTTTCTCTCTTCACGTAGAGGATTTCTAGTCAATATTGCAAATGAAAATGTTCATTATAATTTATGTTATCATTAGATATATAATTATTGTTTTACTAGAAAACTAATCATAAACAAAATGAATAACAAATAGATCATGTAAAATATTTGGTTATTAGTGTATATACTGGATGGCAAGAATATCATAGCTGTTATGTTATCATTAGATATATAATTATTGTTTTACTAGAAAACTAATCATAAAACAAAATGAATAACAAATGGATCATATAAAATATTTGGTTATTAGTGTATACTAGTGTGCACCCCGTGCAAAGCACGACTCGCCTTTTTTCGTGCTACAGTAATTCTTTTTAAATGCACAACTTTTCTGCAAGTGTTACAGTATTCTGTATGTGCTACAGTAATAATGTCATAGTGATTTACTGTAGTATTTTCTGCAGCATTAATGGTGAATCTTTGGGTCCTCCAAGTATAGAGGAGTAGATATTGGATGTCAAGAGTATCATAGCTTGATTGTTATACATGAGTTAATCTCCTCGATCAAATAAGGGAACCATTTTGCCAGGTATCTATATCTTTTTATATTTACTAAACGAACTACAGCTATTGAAAGTGTAATATTATAACAAATAATTGACATTCAGTTTCACTTTCTATTTGCCAAGTGTCCACATACTTCTCAGCTTAATTCATGGATGTGATGATCTGTTTTATCTTATGTCTTAATTTCATCAATCTACCAATTCTTTTAATATCAATCATTTACTTATCCAGTCACTCCAGCATTCCCCTAGTAATGTGAAGAAGTTGGACATATATCTGTGAATTTTGCTACTGGTTTGTGTGTTCCATGCTAGACAAATACCTTATCCTTGAAAGGGAGAATACATTACTTGGTCCGCATGATCTACATGAACGGCATGTCAGTCATGTCACTCATCAGCTATGCACATACTTCTTTTCTGTACTCTCATAGCACTACCTTGACCAGTGCCACTCTTTCACCTCCTAACCCATCTTCATTCCTATTAAAAAATGAGATAAAATCACCCTATGGAAATGACCAAAGAACCCTAAGGATCTCGCCTCTAGCACCACTTGGTCCAGTTCCTTCTTAGTCAAAGGATTTCCCATCTTTGCACTGGGTTTTGTGTCGGCCGACAATCCATTTGAGCAGAATATAAATATCCTGCATGAGTGGATCAAGTGTTTGATGGAAACACGTACGCATAGATCTGTGAATTTTGCTTTTTAATTTATAGATAGACTTTCTGTTTCTACGATCTGTCTTTATTATACCGGAAAGCATCCTTTTTGATATTGTGCATGTTTCAAAATTTTTGTCTGTCCATTGTGGCACATATGAATAATATGTGTTATAGGTGTTTGATTTAATATTTCATTTTATGTAGGATGGTTTCAGAGATGACTCGTTGAGGATCATAAGAGAGATACGAAGAAATGGTAACTGCCAGGTCTGTCTTTACATCGCTGGGTTATTAGATCATGGTTCAACTAGAATTTCATGTTATTTGCAATGCCTCTTTTCTGTTGTATATAAATTAAGAATGTTTTCCTGTTTCAAGAATTTCGTGTATTTACGATGCCCTTGCTATATATATTGTTATTGTGCATGTTTTCTTTAACAATCATCAGAGAAGTTTTACTTTTCTTCTTTGGAAAGACAGCTTGCAAGGCATAAAATTAAACAAGAGATCATCTTTGCATGAAACCAATGCCGCTGAAGTTTCATTTTTGAATCAGTGCTCACTACGGCCTTCAATGTGTTCTTCGTGGACTATTTTCCTTTTACTATTAAGCATCTTTTCTCTCAAGAGACCGCTTACAAGGCATAAATATTGCCATATGATCATCTGTATCTTAAAACCAATGCCTCTGAAGCTTCATTTTTGAATCACTGCTCATTGTCGCCTTCCGTGTCTTCTTTGTTGCTTTTTCTTTCTTAATGTTGAACATCCGGATTTCATAGGTTACTCTATATTTATTCATTTCTAAATCTGATTCTCCTTAGCATCAACTAGGATCTAAGCATCCCCATCTTTGTAGGGTTTTCCTTACGTGTGATATAATCTTATTCCATAGGTTACACTATATTTATCCATTTCTAAATTTGATTGTCCTTAGCATCAACTAGGATCTAAAACATCTCCATCTTTGCTGGGTTTTCCTTGTGCGTGATAATCTATATCGTCTGCGGTGTCATAATTTATATTTGTTTTTTTAGTCGTGATCTGAAGATTCGACTGTACTGGAATGGAACAACTGTTCCTGGACATCTCCATCTTTGTCGGGTTTGACTTCTGCTTGATGATCTTGTTTCCGACGTTGTGACTTTTTAGTCATGATTTGAAGACTTGGCTGTATTTGATACAATAACTGTTTCACAGACATTGATGAACCAAGTCATCTTTCATACCTGAATTACATTATACCACGAAACCGCAAATGATAGGATGGGATGTATAGGTGACAATTTAATGTAATCAGTGATGTGAGCATCCTGGTCTGCAAATAGGATTTTGGATACCCTCAAAATGTCTTTTTATGCCTCATCAGCTATAACAGCTCGTTTTTTGTTGGGTTTTTTCTTTATTATATGTCTAGAAAATTTGTTTGTGACCTGTTTTGAGGACTCCCATTTTTCTGTGCCTACGAAGAAAATCTATAAAACATTTATAAATCTGGAACTGTTTGTAAGCTTAGTATTCTTCTTTTTCATGAGGTCTGAACATGAAGTTTAGTTTGCTAGAGAGTTTCTTATCTAGCATCCTTTTGAACCATCTTATGGTGTAAGCTTTATTGCTTGTTTACTTGTAGTTTACTAGAAGATTTAGCAAACCTAAGGCTTTCTAGAAAGTAAATAGGAAAAACCTGAATGTTACAACTTCATACAGCAGTTAGATGTGTTGAAAGAAACTATTTTTTTCATCGGCATTCTGTCAACTTAGCAATTGAATCTGATTCCAATGTAGAACTTTTTTTACATTAACTGGCTAAAGGATCTGTTCCATTTATTCCATTCAGAGTTGGTTAGAGGATGGAAGAGCTGCTGAATAAGAGTTAATAGTCTATTGAGAAACTAAACTGTTAAAACTCTATCTGGAAAACTTGGGTGCAGAGGAGGCTTTATGTTTGGGATCTTTGGAGAGCCTCTTATGTACTTTTCTTTTAGCTACTTATATTTTCTTATGGTTCTTGTTTGGAACTGATTGTCTATATGTTTATGATGCCACTTCTGCTGTTACAAAGAGTTTGTTTTTAGATTCTCCAAAGCTTCTTGTCTTTGAGTAACTAAATCCTATTTTCTTCCAAAGGATTGTTTTATGTTGTGCCATAGAAGTTTTGGAAGCGTTAGTATTGTTGTGAAAATGCGTTCTGATATAGCGGAACTTGTTTGATGTCAAATTTAAAAGTGACATGAGCAGTTAATTTGTCCATTTCACTAAATGGCTGGAATTTCCATACATGGAGATCTCTTCTCTCTCTGTATTTATTTCTCTTTCACATAAGGTTGTCATAAATCTTGGGTTGTTCCAGGTTTCAATTAAATTCGTTTAGAGCAATATAATTAGCTTCTCTACAGATGACCTAGAAATTTCTTACTCCCATAATTTGTATGTTTATGTCATATTTAATCCTTTTGTATGTAAATCCCCTCAAACTCTTATCGGCCATCAAGTTGCATATTTATTAAGAATGTGTAGGATACATCTATTTTCTTTTCTTTTGAATGTCCGTTACAGATGATGGAATAAAGCATGACATATAGTATCTGTTAAGCCGTTATTGCTTTGATTGCTGCAGAACAAAGTCGGTTTTCCTTCTGTAATTTACTATTGTTGACATAGTTTTCTCTTTTTGGCTAATTTGCTATAGGTGCTCCTATTCTCAGCCACCTTCAATGAAACTGTGAAGGAGTTTGTATCAAGGGTAGCACCGGATGGAAATCAGATTTTCGTGAAGAAAGAAGATCTTACTCTAGATAAAGTAAAGCAGTATAAGGTCCATTGTCCAGATGAACTTGCCAAAATGGAAGTAATAAAGGATAAAATCTTTGAATACGGACAAAAGGTGGGTCAAACAATTATATTTGTTCGCACCAGGGAAAGTGCTAGGATGTTACATCAGGAGTTGGCTAAGGAGGGTTACAAGCATTGTTTTAAATATCCCCGACATGGCCCGATATATCCCCCGATATATCCTTTT
Organism: Asparagus kiusianus; assembly: GCA_022839385.1. NCBI lineage: Eukaryota > Viridiplantae > Streptophyta > Magnoliopsida > Asparagales > Asparagaceae > Asparagus > Asparagus kiusianus. Next base: position 979,861 of record BQKN01067501.1, on the reverse strand, counting down.
ACAGGGCTTGCCGCAACCGATATGGTCTTTAAATATCATTTACCGTTTTTTGGCTATTTTGAGTGATAAATGCCTGATATGACCGATATATTAGCCGATATGTGGACCAATATATCTTTTATATAGTTTGTTGTAAAATAATATACCATGTTTGGAATTTTTGGGCGAGATATCAAGATTTCCCCATTATATCAAATGACATTTTGCCCTAAAAAGCAGATCGAATGTTACAACGTTGCTTTGTACTTTTTTTGTTTTAGAAGGTTGATTAGTGATCCTAAACATATATTGTTCATATTTTGTATGCTTAAATTTTCATTACATATGTTGAGATTACATTTTAATGCATTATACTATGTATGAAAACATTCATTATGGCATTCCAATATTTACCACATATCCCCGATATTTCCCCGATATCCGCAATCCGATATGAATTTTGGCCATCCGATATTTTCCCGATATCCGATATTTAAAACCTTGGTTACAAGTGTACATCTATACAAGGTGCCGCGAAACAAGATGAGCGGGACAAAATTATAAAGGAATTTAAAGATGGATTAACCACAGTCCTCATTACAACTGATCTCCTTGCTCGAGGTTTTGACCAGTCGCAGGTATCATTCAATGCTATTATATACATGTAGAATCTTGATTAATAAGATGTCGGTTAAGTATGGGACGATTTAACAAATTGTTCCCTGCAGGTCAACTTGGTCGTTAACTTTGATCTTCCTGTTAAGTATCTCTCTCCTCATGATCCTGATTGTGAGGTGTACTTGCATAGAATTGGTAGGGCAGGACGTTTTGGACGAAAAGGTACTTATTCTGAGTACATTATATTTATTTCTCTTTTCATTGGTGTGAAGTACTGAAGTTACTGATACATTCTCTCACCACTGGTTTCGATGAGTTCTCACAAGCTTTTTGTTTCTTATTTAAGGTACTGCAGTATATGTCTTATCGTGATTCGTGACTTTAGAATTTAAGAAATTTGCATTGAATAGCAGTTGGGTGTGTCTGTATAGATGCACCCACCGACTCACCACACGTACGCGTCGATGCACCTGTTTGCACACATGAGATTTAGTGCTGAGTGGGAAAAAAATGAGATCACACACACACAGGATGCAATGCTGATGAAACTTTTTGAGTAAATGAGATTGCACGCAAACGTGGGATGAAATGCTGAGCAAAGTTTCTAAAAAAATGATATCAAACACACGGACGATGCAGTGCTATTTTTTTTAATGAGATTATGGACATGCGATGCTCTGCTTGGTTGATTATTCTTCTAATTATGGGGCGTGCGGTAGCCAACTTAAGAATCTTAGGTTTGGAGGTGAATTTCTGTCTCGTGATTGTGAAGTTTGTTTGTGTTGGAAAAAAATAATATTTTAGCTTTACTAGACAATTTTGCACTGCAAAAGATAAAAATATTAAGCTTGAGTTGGCAGTTCTGTGTCAGTTTTGTTCTATGTTGCATGGGCACTTCTATCATGAAACTGTACCCACACCCGACACCCATACCCGTACTCGATTCTCCTTGGACACTCCTTGACTATATGCATACATTTACTCAGGCAAGTACTCAATTATATAATGCATTTTTTTAGTTTAAACCACTCACTTATATAATGCATAATAAGAGAAACATAAGAATGTTAAAGAAAATTTGATTCTCGTAACATGTGACTGAAAAAACAATACTGATATCATGTAACTTATTAAATTTCACTGTGTATATAGCTGTGTTTCTATACCCTATTTTTTATAAATTTGTCATGTCCCATATCTGCACCTATATCCGTACATATGCAACATAGTTTTTGTTGCATCAAAAAATACATTCATTTGACCTCAGTTTTGGAGATTCACTTCTGGCTCATGAAAATTGAGAAGTCTGTTTTCATCGCAAAAAATAATAATTAAGTTTTACTTGACAATTTTGTGTCAGCTTCTTCTCCTTCTTCTTCTTTGCATCAAATGATTCACTCATTTTGTTAAAGCAAATCGTTAGAAAGTTCCATTTGATTGTGTATTGAGTTACATTTAAAATTGTATGTTGTAATGGTGCATGCTTTTAGTATTTAAGAGTCAAACAAAGAAGAAACATGTACATTCCCATATAGCCAACTCATGCATGCCCGTATTATCAATGTGGATGCAAAATGTCAGTTTTAGTAGTAATTCCCATTTTTCATTGGCTTTGTCATGAAGTCCCTTCCCATGCACCAAAGCTCTGTAGATGTATTGAGGATGAGAGTAATAATTTATATTGATTGATATATTCTAGCATGCACCCCATAGATTGATTGCTGTTTTTATGGGCCTGTAGGTAAAATAATTTTGATCTCAATTTTCTTCTTAAATTTTCCACAAACAGGGCCTAAGGCCCTGCATCAGTATCTTACTTTCCAAATGTTCTTCTAAATGCATGACCGATAGAATTTGAACTTGCATTGGTCTGATATCCATTTTAAAGCCTCTCTGTCGCACCCAAACTCCAAACCTATGGCAGGTGTGGAGAGTCACAATTTAATATTCACAAATTGTTTGTTCGGTGACAGGTGCTGCATTCAACCTGCTGTGCACAGAGAGGGACAAGATTGTCATGGAAAAAATTGAGCGCCATTTCAATAGCGTTGTTCGTGAGGTATTATTTAAGTGTACCCTGCTTCGCTTCCATTTGTATCTAATCTGTTTGTAAGTGCCTTTTATGATAAATTTCTTTTTCTGCTACTTTTTTAGGTGCCTAATTGGCAAAGTGACGAGGACTTTGAGGCTGCCCTTAGAGATGCAGGCCTGCTTTAGATCAGAGAAACTCGACTATATATATTTATATGAGAGGCATCAGATCGTAGCAATGTGCATAATAGTTGCTTCTGGCAAGCTATTTACCATTCTTTCTTTGGGTCTTGGTGTGAAATTTCTACTTCTTGGGCAAGAGTGTTTTCTACATTTCGAACTTTATATCCTTGGTCAAATGATAATTAGTTTTGGAATTACTGTTCTTTATGGTTGTCAGATTCTCAATGTGTTATACTAGCCGCTGTTAGCCTGTGAAATGTCTGCAATGTAATTTGTATTTAGAATTGAAGGACTGTTGTTTTTCCCTTTCACTGTTATTCTCAAAGATGTATTATTTTGTATGAAGTTATTTTTGTCTAGTTAAAGTAGAAGACACGGAGCTCTGCTCCATGCATCGAGCAGTAAGCATTGAGCAATCTGCGGATCCAGATTTGTTTTCTTGGATCCTTTATGGGCTGCGAAATTTCATGCAAATTGTTCTTTTAATTCTCGTGGTATTTGTTGGTTGACGTTGATGTAGCTGACTCAATGGTCTCGTCGAAAAAGGTTGTGTTAGGCGATGGAGGTTGGTTCTCTGAGTAAAGTTCAATTCCTGCTGAATCTTTGGAACTTCAAAAGAGCTGGGGATGTACAACATTTTCAAAGTGCTGATGGGAGTGATGTCTTGTATTTTTGAGAGTGCTAAATTGGAGTTTGCCTCGCCTTTAAAGGATCGTGGCGTGGACATAACGCTTTTAGTTAAACAAGGTTGCATGGCGGTGAGTAACGTTGGTGTGGGAGAACAACAATTTTGGTGTATTCTTAAACCACCTCTCTACCAATTAGCAAATGGCATAGATCACAGTTATGTTTGTGAACATATCCCCTATAGTAGTATCATCCAATTTCTAAGAGACCCTTGCAATTTTATTTGTTGTGAATAGACCCTTGTAATTCTACTTGTTATGAGTTTGACTCTTTAAGTGAATTTATTTAGTGGAATTTTCAAACAATTTCTCTTGTGCATGGACCCCCATGATTGCCGCCCTGCCCTCTCCTCCTGACCCCGCTTCCCCTACGGCCAGGGCTACCCCCTATTCCTCTCCCCAAGCTTCCTGTCAAGCTTATATTCGTTAACTGATTGAATTTTATTGCAGACTATTTGAGGGTATAATTGACAATAGAAAATCGAATTAGGAGCAAATTTATAACTAGGGTAAATCTTACAAAACTCCAATAAACTATAGGATTTTTGCAGGAAGCTATCAAGAACTTTCGAAACCAGACTAACAACGCGTGTGCATTTGCCAATGAACTGTAGGATTTTTGCAGAAAACTATCAACAACTTTCAAAACCTGACAAACAACGCGAATTTTTTCCACAAAACCTTTTCGACTATTATAACACCACTAATTCCACAAAACCTTTTCGACTATTATAACACCACTAACTTTGACGTGTCACGTACCCGACCCATATAAGTCCAAAACACTATAGTGCTCCTCCTAAACCCACAAGACCTCTCTTTGCCCTTACCAAAGTCTCACCCCCTACACGTCTTGCTTTTACTGATATATCGGGAGTTATTGCACGTATTGCTTAACGTAAAATAGTGGATTTGTTAATCATATATAATTAGAGTTTAATTTGATTAGAAGGTTAGCTTTTAAAAAGGTTATTTTGGTCTTTTAACCAAAGCACTAGCTCTGTTTGCTGTGTTGTTAATAAAATTGAAAATTAGGGGTTTTGAGGTGTACACGTACCCCAAAGTTCAGAGATGTTTTCTTTAATTTTTGGTAGTTTTTTCGGCAAAAGGCCATGGCTGTTCAGTTCTATTTCTCCCTAAATTTACCCAATAATTTAGATTGGTTTGATCCTACATATTAACTTGAAATTATTTCGTCTAGTCTCAGGAAATCAGAATCACAATTTGACGCAAGAAAAGCAAGCGAAGAGATTATGAGTTTAATTAACTTCTAGTATTCTAAAAATTTCAATGCTCTTAAAATCGGTACCTCAATTGACAACATGCTAGTTTAGCATGAAATTTAATTTTTGTTGTCAATTCCTTCATTTATTAGTTTATTTATAATTGAAATATATTTAAAATGTTTTCTTAATGTTTATTAAATTTTGCTCAAAAACAAGAACTTCTGGAATTTTTCAGTTAGAAGAATTTTTTAAAAAAGACCCTTTTTAGAAATTTATTAGCAAAATCACCATATTTTTTTATATAATTAGCAAAATCGACCTCTTTTTAGCCAATGTCGATTTTTCAAAAATGAAGCTTTAAAATACACGAGACTCCTAGTACCGTATATTTAGTGGTGCCTAATTACACCCCAATAGAATTTAGTTAGCCTAGTGTATTTTTTAAAGTTTAATTAGAACATGATTAGCCAACACTAATTATACGAGACTACCAGTCCCGTATATTTTAAAAACTATATTTTACAAAATCAATTAGAGAGGTTTTAAGATTTTACTAATTAAATCCACAAAAGGTCGATTTTACTAAAGAAGTTCCAAAAGAGTCTTTTAAAAAAAATCCCTTTTAATTATAGTACATCCAAAATATTTCACGTGTATTGCGACTCCATCTTTATCACTCATTTGTTTGTTGTGGTTGTCCGTTCAATTTAGCATGACTTTTTCCCCTCAATCACATGTTTATAAGAAAAATACTATGGCGGGTTCCGAATGAAGATTTTTATAGCCTAGCGTTTTTTTAAGAGAAGAGTTTTAGTCAACTCAGGATCAAATTTGTTTTTAACATTTTCTAGGAATTTGATACTTGAGCACATACAAAAACATAATGAGACATTGGATGGGACAAAGTAATACAGAAGATTTAATTCTAATTTAAAGAGAAAATGTTTCACTTTAATCAGGGACTCCATATATTTATTTTTTTGTTTACCTGTTGCTTAAACACAATATCTGATCAATTTCCGACATTTTTCTTCTTTTGCTTTCTCCAGTGGCCACCAGCTCATGCCTGCGAAAGAGAAGAAATTAAAAATTAATACAGATTTGGGAGAACAGGATGCGTAAGCATTATCTGCATGGAATTTGGCTCGTATATGATGATGATCTAAAATATGTTGTGCTAGATTGGTTAAAAAGTTGTGGACAACTTCAGATGGTGGTCCCTCGAAATTCCTTGAGTAATCAACAAATATGTTTGTTCAGATGCAGATAAAGTCAGATTTGTGGTTGGGAATTTGTGATATCAAAGAAAGTTGAGGGCCATATCAAAGAAGTTCAGGTGCAAAGCTTAGGAAAAAAGTGAAGGATTAAAGTAATACATAATGGTGGTGAACTTTTTCTTTACTAGATTTATGTTAAAAGTAGACTTTGGAAGGATATTAGTTGGACAAGTTGAGGCCAAGCGAGACAATCGTTCCAATGAAACAATTTGAGGGAGATAAAATAGGGTAAGTTAGGATAAGAGGAAAATTTAAAGTTCTATTTGACAATTCATGTGGGACAATTGCCGATATGACATCATATTAAAATATAATATGTATTTATCAATTAATAAGTCTAAATTAATTTGTCCAATTGGTTTAATATATCTTTTATTATGTTATATTCTATTATGTTATGTTTAATTCATACTAAAATTTAATATGATATATTATACTTACCATAACTAATTATAACAATGTTTAACTCTATTTATTAATATATTATATTACTATATAATAGCATATTGTATTATATAATATTGATATAACATACTAACAATATATTTAATATAATATTTTAATTTAATATTGTATCGCTACACACTATCATAGATTATAATGTATTGTATTATAATATTATTATAATATATATTTTTAATATGTTATGTCTAATATAATATTTTATGTCATAACATAATATAATAAGTTATTATTTTCATTAGTATAGGGAGCGTTTGGCAACAAGGCGTTTTTGTCGTTTCTATTTTTTTTAAAAGAAACAATAAAACGCGTTTGGTGAACGTGTTGTTTTTTGACCTGACCCTTTACAAAACACAAAAAATAAACGCTTTTCTCAAAACACCAAAAATGTGTTTTGAGAACCCGTTTTTTCACCTAAGCCGTCGTCGCCCTCCCATTGCCGCCGCCCGCGCGTCGGCCATAGCCGTCGCTACCTAACGGCTCGCCGCCGTCCGCCCGTCGGCTGGCCACCGTTCACCCACCTCCCTCCGCCGTAGCCGTCGCCGCCCGCTGGCCACCCGTCGGCTCGCTGCCCCCATCAGCCGGTCGTCGGCCACCCCCGCAGCCGCCCGTCCGCCGACTGACCACCCATCGGCCCGTCGCTGGCCGCCCGTCGCTATCCTCACTGCTCGCCGGCGCGACACCGCAGCCCGCCAGCCCGTCGCCGACCACCCTTTGGCCGCCAGCCGGCCATCTTCCGTCTAGAATTTTGTGCTCTAACTTTAAACTCAAAACCAGACAATCCGAAAACTTAGCTAGCTAGAAAATCCCAAGTTCTAGAAATTAGAAATATGGATGAAATTCCCAGTAGATAGTACCCAGATTTTTGCAACAAGTTCAACATTATGGACCTTATTTTAGTAGAGGAAAAAACCAATGGTATAGCACAAAATTCTAGCAATATGAACTAGATTTAATAAGAAAATTTGTAGCCTTCGGTGACCTATAACTATGAGAAAGAAAAGAACTTTGTTTATATAACCCTAGATGCGAACTTAGACTAGTGGTATATTGGCCGATTTCATTACCATCTTGACATTGGAATCATCTGGATCGTCCAACGGAGGGCCATCGGGACTATCATATATCTAGAGGTACTCGATCTTCTTCAACTCCTCATGGTACTCCCCTTCTCGTTCTTGGCATCCGAAGAGGCGGCGGAGGCGGCAGATTCTTCTTATGCTTCGTCTACCCACGAGTTCTTCTCTTCTGGTTTCTTCTCAGCGACGGGAGCGGTGGAGGTGGCAGCGCTGCTGTCGTCGGCCATGGAATCGAGCTCACGAGGATGAGTCTTGAGAAAGTTGAAAGGGGAAAAAAGAAAGCTTTTTTTGGGAGAAATTATGGTGTGTTTGGGAGTTTACTTAGGGAAGGGAAGGAAGGGGAAGGAAGGGTAAAAATTCCCCTTCCTTCCCTTCCCCTCCATTACACCCCAATTTGGGGTGTAAGAATTTGGGCCAAATTTCTCCTCCATTCCTCTCCTTTACCTTCCAAAATAAAACTCCCAAACAAGGTTAAAATGAAATTTCCCTTCCCTTCC
>BQKN01067501.1:933068-971423 GCA_022839385.1 Asparagus kiusianus | reverse complement strand
TTGATTTGTCGAATCATCGTGCCGAGCCATGTTAAGGGACCTATAGGTAATTTTATACGCCTACAGATACCCCCTCCAAAGTGTTCCAGCCTCGTTCTTTTATAGAAGAGTCTGGAATACTTTGGATATGATTGCCCCTACCCTTCGTCGGTGTAACGGGACCTGGAACGACTTTTGTTCTGTATTCCTTCACTCCTTCAGGCTATTCGGTGCTTCGTCGAATGCTTGTAAGGATTCCGGTGCTGCATTTATTGTCTGACCGTCGTCGGAATTTGAACTTAAAGTCGATTCCCGGTTTTCCAATCTTTAGCTCGTGTTTGTTGGTTCGACATACAACTAACCCTCGATTGTTGAGTCTTCATTTGCAACGCGTTGTCCGGCGTCGTGTTATTGAGTTATCCTTAAGAATATTTTTAGAAAAATATTCTCCAGGAACTTCTCAATAAAAATAGGGAATAGTTTATACTCGTATACCTTATTGGAGTATTTCCGTGCTCAAAATAAGCTGAACCGGCTTGAAAATGAGCCAAAAAAGACAGTAATTTGGCTCAAAAGATTTCTTCCGTTCCTTCCGAATGTGTGGGAGAGACAGGAATAAACCAAGGATGGGACCCTCAGTTGATTTGAAGTCGTTTTGACGCTTGATTCGGCTTCAATTTGCATTCTGGTTCAAACCCGGTCTGGTTCAACTTGGCCCGGTCTGGTTCAAGGCTGGTTCACCTTATAAAAGGGTCCCTTTTTCTTCTTTTTCTTCTTTTCTTCCTCACTTCTAGGGCCGGCCCCCCTATCTCCCCTTTTTTGACTTTTCTCTTCCCTCGAGCATTCTTTCGTCTTCAAATCTTGATATTTGTCCTAGATCTAGGATTCCTTTGGATCTTGGACTGAAAAATCTCTCAAAAAGCCATTCTTTAAAATCCCTCTCAGGCCCCTCGAGCGCGTGGTGAAAGTTTCCTAAAAGACCTCATCTTTATTGGATCTTGAGCCTTTCTTCAGGTAAATCCTCCACAATTTTGATCTTTTTCATGCTCAATTTAATTTATGTACTTGTGGGATCGTGTGTGGGGGTTAAAACTATGATATGGCGCCTCGAGTTAATCTTTCAGGGGGGTAGATCTGATAAAAAAGTGATCTTTTTTCTGGATCTGACCTATTTTAATTTATTTTGCAGCTTGCCATGTCGCGTTCTTCGAGAGGTCGTTCCCCTGCTATGTTGGCTGATGGCGCGCCTCCCTCCTATGCTGGTGAGCTATTTTTGGCAGTATTTGGAAATTTACAAATTAGTCCCTATTTTCTTGTAAATTTACAAATTGGTCACTTTTTACCCCACGTTGTTCTCCTTGGCGAGGCAATTGGGAAGAGCCTTGATTCTCCTTGGTGAGGATCGACGCTTTCGGCATATTTGAGAATTTTGCAAATTAACCCCTCTTTTCTTGAAAATTTGCAAATTGGTCCATTTTTACCCCACGTTGTTCTCCTTGGCGAGGCAATCGGGAAGAGCCTTGATTCTCGTTGGTGAGGATCGACGCTTCAAAGATGTGTTTTGCTTGGTCAAAACCATATCTCAAAATTAAAGGGGGCGATTTGACGCTACATTGCGCTTTATAAGGCAGGGATATGTTGTTGACATACCCTGTGTTGTGATTGCACAATGTGGCCAAATCGTCTCACCCTTTATAAGGCAATGACTCTATCTTAACTATTTGTAAGATGAGTTTAATTTCCTTTTATAATCGAGACTAACCAGTGTTTAACTGTCTATTTCGCAGTGGGGTACCCTTCTGGATCATTCTCATCCCACGCAGTCTGTGGGCGTCGTGGCGAGTATTACTCGACCTCCGACGATCCTTCTCCTATTCCAGCTACTCCTCAGTTTGCTTCGGGCACGTCGACTGAGGTTGCCCAAGTGGTGAGGGAAGGTGGTCATCGGGCTATTCGTCAGCTGATCACAGATGCGCCTTTTGTGAAGGATGCCAGCTCTACTCAGCCTCTTCGGAAGAGCGATTTCCTATTTGGTGATTCTGTCGATGACCCAGAAGCCGTATTCATTGATGCTGAGCAGTGGCTCCATAAGACCGGCAGTGGCTTCATATACTTGCCGGAGATTCCTCGGCATCGCTCATTAACTGAGCTCAGGCGTCAGGTTGTGACACGGGAGATGTCGTGGCGTTTGACTGAGGATCATGAGAGCGTCCATTGCGGTTACGTCACTCATCAGGCAGCTCCTGGCTCGAGCAGGAGTCATATCACTGGATTGCATCCTGGAGTGTTGGGACTAGATGCACCACCACGTAACGAGTTTCTCGCCACTGCTTCGACCTTAAGGAATCGCCTCGCTGCCCTAGGACGGGAGATGCCTGCTACTCGTCATAGGATTTACGGTTGGGTCCATTCTTTGGACAAGTCTTGGTGGAGCCGCATGACGACGTATGTTTTGAGCCGATGGAGCGAGGAGTTGCACGCTTGCGGTTTGTATACAGCCGTCCGTGCCACCATGTATGGCTTGCCCGTCAGTTTGAGACATTTCTGTGCTTTGTTCGAGCTATATAATCCAGACTCGAACACTTTTTTGACCCGGCAGGGGGAGTTGGGTTTGGCTCTCCACGAGATGCATAGGATTTCTGGCTTGCCCATGGGACAGATGCTATACCAGGAGTACTTTCCCTCTAATCATGAATTGGACCAGTTGAAGGATCGCATGCCTGATCGCTATGAGACTCTATGGGATCTCACTTGTCATTATCACATTGCTTTGGCACAGTCCGAGCCTTTAGCAAAAAGGACCAAGGCCTCCGTGAGTCTGAAGCAGTTTGCGAACTATTTGTTCAAGAACCTGGAGAACAGTTCTGGTGAGGATATTTGTGAGTTGGCCCCACTTACTCCATCAGAGGTGAACAGTTTGTTGAAGAAGACTGATGCTCACTCCTACACCATTAGCAGTCCTGAGGGTGGCTTTCCTGCGAAGACCAGGTTCAGATCTTTCTTATGGCATGCGACCACACCGATTCGACCGATGACTCTTCTTGCCGGTTATCTCGCTATTTGGTTGAAGAAGTGTGTGGTTCCATTTCAGTCTGGTGATGCATTGCCTTTAGAGGTGCTCTACCCAGCCGTTCAGCTTGCTTATAAGAAAGAGCTTTCACTTCTTCCGGTGATGGTAGCTGACATTCACCGAGGACTTCGACAGCTTTCTAGTGCCTTCACACGGAAGGAGACCGATTTGCCAGGTCAGATTCCCACTCTTAAGGTGGAGCTTCCGTACGCTTATCTGATGGCCTGGTTCGTCCTCCACCGCTCGGATATGATGTCGGTGCCGAACACCACAGATCACTCCGTTCCCCTGCTACAGTTGCTTGAGAATGGCAGGTGGGAGGGCCGAGGATTTTCTGATGTCAGACAGTAGCTGCAGGTCCACAAGTGTTGGGCATTCTCCACTTGTTTTCCGCAGTTCTTCAGCCGGTACGGCGAGTGCTTGATAGATGATGAGAGGCCGAGAGAGTATCGGACTCACTTAGACATTGGCTGCTTCAATTGGCTGGTGAACATCAGACCTGGCTATCTGACTTTTCGGGTGAGGGATCAGTGCTTCATAGAGCCATATCTACCCTGCCGATTCGCTCGCCAGATTGGCTATGATCAGCTCTACATCGGGAATCCTCGTCAGCAGTTTCGGACCCATAGTGGTTTGGTAGACGGTCTCCGTGCATGGTTGTGGACCGTGACTGGATGTACTGGTGCTAAGTTCAGTCTCCCGAGTATTGATCGGCAGTTGAACCTCACTTTCTTGAGCTGCAAGTGGTTACTAGCAGCTAACAAGACTATCCCCGTGAAGCCGATTGCAGAGATAGAGGCTGAGGAGGCTTCTCAGCTTGATTCCCTTAGGATTCGGGAGAACGCTCGGGCACAAAGGACGCGGAACAAGACTCGCCGGATTGATGAAGAGGGCCAGAGGACATTCCATTCCACAAACGAGGCTTCAGGCGGGGATCCCGAAGATTATGATGACTTTTCCAAGCGAGGTTTGCAATTCATCTTTTACTTCTATCTTCCAGAAGTATTGAAACTGACTATGGTTTGATATTTCAGGGACCACAGTTGATCAGGATGAAGAGTTCCGTCCTCCTCCTCAGGCGAGACCTTCAATCCCCATTGCTAGGCGGAAGAGATTAGCCCGTAAGCCGCGTGTAGCTTCCCGAGCTTCTGATATGGACCTGGCTGGCGATGATCCTGCCAGTGACGGAGGTAATATCCATCCTGTGAACCATTCTCTTGGTTATTCGGAACATTGACTCATGCTCTTCTATCTTTATATAGGAGTGCGTGGAGAGAATGAGATGAGTCCCGATCCCATTCCCGTATCTCCCGATGAGTCTGACCCCCTACCTCATGTAGAGAGGCCTACAGGGGTTGCTGACATTAGAGAGGAGATCAATGTAGGACCCGATTCCGTGAATCCAGGTACATCTAACACTGACACTGTATTTCTTTAGATAATACACGAATGAATTTGTGTATTCTCTAACTGTTCTCTACTTCTTGCTTCTTCAGATAATTTGCAGGAGGCGAATCCTGGAAATGAAGAGGCTGATGCACCTGTGAGAGGTAACTCATTTCCACTAGTTGTAGTCTCTTCACTCTTCTTTGGCACTTATATCTTTTTATGTCAGATTTCTCCATCGATGACTTTGACGAGGGAAGCTTGTTTGCGGACACTCCTATGATGCGCTACATATATAGCTCTCCTCAGATCGATGACCAGTTACCTGGGGATATGTTTTCTGAGCCCGCCTTCGCTGAAAATCCCGAGGATGGTTCCTTTGAAGGTATGTGCTTCTTTCTGAGTTAATTATAGGACTAGCCAATCTTGACTAATGCAACTATAATGTAACGCCTCTGCGAATTCTGTTTTGAATCTGGCAGGAGCTTTTGTTGAGAAAGACCCTGTTGAGCCGGCTGTGAGACCAACTACACCAGTTGATGCACCTACAGCCGTTACACCTCCACTACCCCCAGCGGTTCAAGGGGAAGAAGGTATAAGTTAACTCATTGAAGAGTGTTATTCCTTTTTCTTATTAAGACTTTTGACGAACTTCTCCCTTTTTTGTGTAGGGCGTTCTTCTCGTCTTCATGTCTTAGTGAAGGAGTTGTTATCTGACGATGATCCTGATAAGGTCGTCATCTGCATAGAAGTTCGTTCCTTCTTCTCCTTTGTGAATGCTATGATCGGCAAGCTCTTCCACGGCGGACTTTCCCTTCACCAGTTTAAACCTCTCCTTAATTCCAGAATCAACTTGATAAGGGAAGCAGGATATCCAGACTTGGCGAAGGCCATGTTGACGATCTTGACTGCTTAGAGCATGAGCTCCAGATGTTTCGTGAGCTTCGAGATACCGGTGCCTCTTCATTTATCGCTGCTGAGCTGGAGACCCGTTTACAGTCACTGCGCGAGACTCAGGTTCTTGCTAGTCTTGAGGTTCAGGTGCGGCGAGATCGAGTAGCTCGAGTTGAGACCGGCCTTGCTACCAGATTATCTTCCCTTGCCGAGCTTGACTCTTCCATCATCTCTTGTGAGACCCAGATAGACCAGCTCAGAAGAGAACTCCGCGAGAAAGAGGAGACCTTGGGTATTCTCCAAATGACGAGAGGACAGGATCAGCAGACCTGCACTGCTTTATCTGACGAGCTGACATCCTTAAAGCAGGAGCTGGTTGAGGTAGAGGAGACTGCTGCGAAGACCTCTGCCGCTACCGAAGAGTCCATTAGAGATGAGCTTAGTCAAGCTTATGATGATAAGCTGTCTAAGTTCAGTCAGCAGATTTTTAGGCACGGGCTTGATGTGTGATTTTGTTTGCTGAGTGTTTTGACTCTTGACTCTTTTAGTGAATTTCCTTTTTATCTTTATTATGATTCGTCATTCCGTTTTGAAATGATTGACCACAATACACATAGGATTTTTGGCAAACCCTCAGCCATCAACGGATTTGGTTACCGTTTGAGTCGGGCTAGCATGCGAGTTGTTTAAATCCGTTCGCATGTAACGTTATGCTCAGAGATTGAATTCTCTGAGACTTTGTGCTATGATGTCGAATACATAGACTTCGCCATTGTTACGGGAATAGGCTACCCGGCGACACGTGTGAGGTGTTGGCTTTAGGATTTTTGGCCAACCCCCAGCCTCTAACGGATTTGATTAGCCTTTACCGACTACCGTTTGAGTCGGGCTAGCGTGCGGATTGTCTAAATCCGTTCCACACGTGACGTTAAGCTAAAAGAGTTAACTCTTTTAGTGCTACGACATTGAATACGTAGACTTCGTCTTTCTCCTGTGAAAAGACTAAACAGCAACGTGTATGAGACGTTGACTTAGGATTTTTGGCAAATCCTCAGCCTTCAACGGATTTGATGTGCTCTTACCGACTACCGTTTGAGTCGGGCTTACATGCGGATTGTTTTAATCCGTTCCGTATGTGACGTTGCGCTAAAGGAATGCACCCCTTTAGACTTTGTGCTACAACTTTGAATATGTAGACTTTGCCATTATTATGGGAATAGGCTACCCAGCAACGTGTATTAGACGTTGACTTATCCCTATTTAGGCTTTGGGATAAAGGACCCCAGAGTCAGACTCTGGTATCTTTTTCTACGGATAAAGACTAAACCGGCGACGCGTGTTAGGCGTCGACGTATCCTTTCTTAGGATTCAGGATAAAATTCCCCATGCGTGTGAGGCATGGATTTCGGTGTTATTAATAACAACCTGCCACAATGTTGAATATGCGGACGAGTGTTCTTTTTAACGGTTAAGAACTAACCGGCCGCGCGTGTTAGGCGCGGACTTATCCTTACTTAGGTTTCAGGATAAAATACCCCAGAATCGAACTCTGGTGTCTTTTTCAATCGGAAAAAGACTAAACCGGCAGCGCGTGTTAGGCGCAGACTTATCCCTGCTTAGGTTTCGGGATAAAATACCTAAGATGAATCTTAATTTTGTAAATTTTGGAAAAAGAGTTGGTGTGGGAAGGAAGAATTTTATATTCTATTCCCTGAACAAGGAAGGAAGAATTTTATATTCTATTCCTTGTTTCTGGAAAGGAAGAATTTTATATTCTATTTCCAGTGCAAGAAGGAAACTAGAAGTGGGATCTCCACTCCGAGAATCCGGAAGATCTAGATAAACTTACCTTTTATGGGATTGGTTATCTGATCGAAAGAAGAGTTCTTCGTTTATCGAAGTGAAATTTCAGCTTCGGTTATAACCATGAAAGGGTTGAACCAAAGAGAAAAGAAAGAGAATTCCTTCGTTTATCGAAAGGGGACTCCGAATTGAGATTGGACCTTTTTGGTGAACTCACTGTCAACTGAAATTGATCAGTGAGGGATTTTGGTGGTTTGAACTTGGGTTATCCTTTAGAATATTAAGTGTAATATTCTTCAAGGAACTTCCCAATAAATGAGTTGTCCAGAACGTACTAGGGATAGTACTTTTTCAAAAACTTCCCATTTATTGGCATTAATTGCCTATCACCCTCTAGAGAAATTAAGCGATAAGCGCCGTTCGAATAGACTGTGTCTATTACGAACGGTCCTTCCCACTTAGGTTCGAATTTACCTTTCTTCTTGGAGGTGAGGATTATTGGGCGGCGAGCAGCGAGGACCAGATCTCCTTCCTTGAAGCTTCTTTGGCGAACTCTTTTGTCAAAAGCCCTGGATATCCTAGCCTGGTAGAACTCGATGTTTTGTTGAGCTTCCAAGCGCTTTTCGTCCAGCCTTTCGAGTTCCTCGAGACGCTTTTGATGCTGCTCTTCGGTCGTCATCTCCGTTGCGAGAGCGATCCGAAGGGAAGGAATTTGAATCTCCAACGGTAGCACAGCTTCACATCCGTACACCAGAGAATATGGAGTGGCTCTTGTAGGAGTGCGTATTGTGGTGCGATAAGCCCAGAGCGCTTCGCCGAGTTTATCATCCCAATCTCGCTTATTGATCTTCACAAGCTTTGATAGGATCTTGATGATCGTCTTGTTGAAAGCCTCAGCTAATCCGTTCACAGCTGGGTAATAAGCTGTCGACGAAACATCTTGAATTTTGAACTTGTCACAGAACCTGATGAAGGCGTTGCTTATAAATTGTGGACCGTTGTCATGAATGATCCGCCTCGGCACGCCGTGTCGGTATATGACGTAATGCTTGATGAAGTTGATGACGTTGTTCGTCTTTACTTCTTTAAGCGGAATGGCTTCAGCCCACTTTGAAAAGTAGTCGGTGATAGCGAGAATAAATCGATCACCTTTGACTGAAGGAGGAAAGATAGGACCGATAATATCCATACCCCATGTCTCGAATGGCCAAGACGTGGTTGATGTGTGCAATCGCTCCGGAGGTTGGTGCATATAATTCGCATGTACTTGGCAAGCGTGACATTCTCGGGCGTACTCGATCGCGTCACGAACCATTGTTGGCCAGAAATATCCCATTCTTCTGATTCGATCATACAGCTTGGGACCAGGCTGATGCGCACCGCATTCTCCTTCATGTGCTTCCTTAAGAACTTCTTTTGCTTCTTCGTTCGAAAGGCATCGGAGAAGCAAATCATCATACCCCCGGCGATATAGCGTACGGGTCTCGGTATTGTAAAAGAACCGTGGTGCTCTTCGGCGAATAGATTCTTTTTCCTTTACGTCCTCCGGCAAAATACCGTATTGGACGTAATCGATGATGGGAAAACGCCAATCTCGGGACTCGGACCCGATTTGGGTTGAGTTCACCTCTTTGGCGTTCTCATTTTTATCATCCTCCTCTTCAACCTCCATATCGTATATAGGTATGCAGAGTTGGTGTGATCTTACTGTGACTAGCAGTTCAGTTTCAGGCGGTTGCGCGAGTGATACTGCTAGTGCTGCCAGTGCATCCGCATAAGCATTCTGGAGACGTGGGATGTATTCGATGTAGAATTCTTCAAAAGAATCTGCCATTCTGACAGCCTCCTGGTGGTACGGAATCAGATCTGGGTTCCTGACTTCATACTCTCCACGGACTTGGTTGATGATCAATTGAGAATCTCCAAAGGCTTCGAGATATTCGACCCCCAGCTCTTTGGCGAAACTGAGTCCAATGATGAGCGCGTTGTACTCGGCTACGTTATTGGAACATGGATTCGTCAGCGAATAAGCTCGGGGCATCACGTGCTTCCCTGGGGAAACTAAGACCACTCCAACTCCGGAGGTGACTTTAGGACATCCAAGGGTTACTACCTTATTAACTGCTCTCGAAGCACCATCGAAGTATAACTGCCATACTTGTTGGTGTGATGTGGTATTAATCTCGTGGGTTTCATCTGGTAAATCATCATATACCTCAACTGTATCTGTTGTCGGGCTTGCCGCCAAAAGATCACAAATCGCTTGTCCTTTGACCGACTTCTGCTGTTTGAAGTGCAGATCATACTGGGACAAAAGAAGGGCCCACTTTGCTAACCGCCAATTCATCGAACCCGGTTGAGTCATGAATACCCGTACCGGATTAACATTAGCGATGACGTAAATCGTCTGGCCAACTAAGTAATGTCGCATTTTCTGTACTGCAAACACCAATGCGAGACATTCTTTCTCGATCATCGGGTATCAAGACTCGGCGCCTATCAAGGTCCGACTTAGATAATAGACTGCCTGTTCGTGACCATTATCATCGTCTTGTGCTAATAAAGCACTTATCGAATGGTTCATCGCCTTGATGTAAATCAAGAACGGTTTACCTGATTTTGGTGCAACAAGAACAGGGGGATTCATCAGATATGCCTTGATGTCTTCGAATGCTTTTTGGCAGGCGTCGTCCCAAATAAAAGACACGCCCTTCTTGTTTAGCTTAGAAAATGGTTGGCACTTCCCAGATAGATTTGAGATGAACCTCCGGATATAAGCCAGACGACCTTGCAATCCTCGGAGTTCCCTTAGATTCCTCGGGGGTTGCAATTCATTTATCGCTTTTACCTTGTCTGGGTCAATGTGTATACCCTTAGTGGTGACGACGAATCCAAGGAATTTTCCACTGGACATTCCGAGGAAGGATTTTGTGGGATTCATCTTCAACTGATGACTCCGCATAAGATCAAACATCGTTCTCAAGTCCTTGATGTGATCTTCTTTGTTGCGGCTCTTTACCACCAAATCATCAACGTAGCATTCCACCGTTTTCCTGAGATGTTTCTGGAAAATCTTAGTCATTGCTCATTGGTATGTAGCACCTGCATTCTTCAGACCGAAAGGCATAACCGTGTAGCAGAAGACACCAAGGGGCGTTCTGAATGCTGTATGCTTTTCGTCATCCGGGTGCATCTTGATTTGATTATACCCCGAAAAGCCGTCCATGAAGGACATTCTTTCGAACCCACATGTATTGTCGATAATGACATCCGTGATCGGGAGAGGAAAATCATCTTTTGGACATGCTTCATTCAAATTCCTGAAGTCGATGCAAATCCTGATCTTGCCATTCTTCTTCATGACAGGAACGATATTGGCTAACCAGTCTGGATGTTGTTCCTCTCGGATGAATCCTGAGTCGATCAACTTCTTAACCTCAGCCTCGATGGCTTCCATGATCTGTGGACGAAACCGTCTTTGCTGTTGCTTGACAGGTTTGACATCCGGCTTGATGTCGAGGCGGTGCATTACCACATTGGGGTCAAGTCCTGGCATGTCTTCATAGTTCCAGGCGAAGACATCAATGTACTCTCTGATCAAGGTAATTAACTCTTCCTTCTCATCTGGGGGAAGACTACCGCTGATGAATATGGGCTTTGGATTGGCTTCATCACCCATATTGATCTGGACTACTTCGTCTTCGGTGGGTGGCTCTCTTTGCTCGAACTTATCACCATACTGCATGTTTAAGTGATGAACCCATGGGTCCTCCCATGTTTGCATTTGATCGTCGTCTTCCATTGTAGATGGATCAGCTGTAGTCATGTTCGACATTAAGGTTTTGAACATTTCTTCCAAACTTGTGTCGGAATCCTCAGCTGAAGAGTCTGGCAAGTACCCATCCTTAGCTTTGTTAGCAATTTGATCGATGATTTGCCAACCACATTCGTCATCTGATGAGACATAGCCTAGGCCTCTCTTGTGACGGTAATAATTATCTGGTTTCCCTTTCGGGACATATGCCATTTTGACTGGGATACGGGAACCTCGGTCGAAGTATAAACCTTCTCCGAGTGTAAAGTCGTACCCTTGTTTTTCCATGAGCGTACGCGCTTCCGGACTATACTTTGATAAGTGCAGGCCAGATTTGTCATCGTCTTCATCTTCTCTTAGGAAATGATCCGGCAACGGAAGACTTTCTCCTTTACCGTAGATCATTTCTTTTTGTCCTCCTGTTTTGGCAGGAATAATCTGAGTTGTTCCGAAGGAATGCTGGAGGCGTTTCTTCGTTACATAAGATGATCGGAGTGGCATACATAAATCGGGATTATTGTATAATCCTTCTATCACATCATCAAGAGACAAGGAGTACTCTAAACCAGGATTTATTTCAATATCGGCAAGTTACCAGTTACAACCGCCGTCTGACGACTGTTCGTCATCGAGATTGATTACAAAGGGTACAATGTCATTCAAAACAAAACCACCATTGTAATCGAATCCGGCTTCGGAATCAGCTTCTTCTCCGCTGTCCGTGCCTTGGATCGATGGTTCCGTGTCGGATTCGTTACCATAAAGGAGAGAATCTGTGAAGTAATTCTCATACCCTTTGAATGGTTACTTATCCGCGACCACCGTCCTAACTCTTCCATCAGTGCCGACATATTTCAAACACTGATGTAGAGTGGAGGGAACTATAACATTACTATGGATCCAAGGCCGACCCAATAGTAAGTTATAGGATGTCTCAGCATCAATCACGTAGCACGTGACCTCCGTCTTTAAATCGCCCATTTGGCACTTTATCCGGATTTTACCCAAAGGTCTTGACCCACTGGTGTTGAATCCGTAGATGACTGTGCCTGTAGACGCCAACTTGCTGACTGGAATGCCAAGGCTGTGCATTAGTCGAAGTGGCATAATACTCACAGCGGAACCCGGATCCACTTGGATTCGGTTGACTTCACTGGAGCCAATATACCCGACGAAGTATAGGGGTCGATCATGATTTGAATTCTTCGTCTGCATGTCCTCTTTGGTGAAGGTGATGCAGGGAAGGTTCTTAGCTACCACGTTACACTGTTGGGCTAACAATTCTAGCTCCTCAGGTGCTGACTTGATCCTGGTGAGGAACACCTCTGAATCGGCCAAGGCCTCTTGTAAGGCTTCTCTAGTTTCCTTGGACAACCGTAGTAGCTCGTACAGCGTTATCCGTGCTGGAATATTGGCCAGCTGAGCCATGATGTCGAAGACGCGCGGATTTTTTGAACTCTCCGGTTTGTCCTTTCCAATCGGACGACTGAAACGAGACTGCTTCGGATTCTGAACCTCTTCGGGCCTCTTTTCTTTCTGTTTGTCAACCGTCTGTCGTCGGGCATCTTCAACCGGTTTAGGAACCGTAACCACCCCCAGCTCTGTGAGAGTCTTGGCTGGTCCTTGTTTTGTCACCCCTTGTTCAGCAAATTGATCGCCAGGGGATGGATATTTGAAGTGGTATTCATTTTCACTCCGGGTCGCAAAGACTTCCTGCTCCTCGTCGGAAAGTGGGAAAGCGGGGATTCTTTCGTCATCTTCTCCTGGGATGGCAGAAACTCCGTAACAAGACTTGCCTTTCCCTTTGGACTTCTTCTTGGATGACGATCCGGCCCATTGTTCATCTTCAATCAGGTCGGGGTACACCCAGAGAATTTCGCCGTTTGGGGCTGTGTGAGGCACAAGTCCCTTTTGACGTTGTCCGTGTGGGTCGTCATTCACTGTCTTCATCCCGACTTTGGTAACACGTTTTGGCTCGAACCAATCTGTAGGTACTGATCCAAAACTGATCGACACCGCGTTTGCTCCCACATTCTTGGCCGGTTTCGGAGTTATGACTCCTACATCGATCAACGCTTGGATCTTGTCCTTGAGGTGGTAGCAAGACTTCGTTGGGTGGTGGACCGCTCTGTGGTACGCGTAGTACTTCGGGTCCGTCACCTTCGTGGCTCCTTCATGATCCACGATTGCCGGCAACTAGATTTTGTTGTTCTCCAACAGATATTTGAAGATGCCGGGAACTTCATCATCTTTGAAGGAGTAGACTTTGGGAAACCTCGGCTCTGAAGACTTTTGCTTCTGAGACCTTTGCTGCCAATACGGCTACGACTGTTGTGGCGCTTTTTGCTGCTGCTGCTGTTGCTGAGGTTGCAATTGAAATGTCTGGTTAGCATCAACAGTATTAACATGAGCTTTACCTTTTCCTTTCTGGTTGAAGTTCTGCTTTGGAGGATTCGTTGCCGGTTGGCCTCTCTCCGCCTTCTTTCTTCTGAGGAATCGCTCCGCTTGCACTCCTCGAACCTTCAAATCCTTCCAAGTCTTGGATGGTGCTGTGCCCATTGCTTCCAACACGTCCAGTGAAAGGTTGTTGTGGCAGGTCTGGAGGATTAATTCCTCAGTGATCGGGTCCCGGTAATTCATCGCCTTGTTCCGGAACCTCTTGACGAAGGTGTCGACCAACTCCCCGTCTTTTTGCTTCTCATCGAGCAACGATCAGATAGAGATCTCGGTATCATCGTCGAAGAAATTCGCAAGAAACTTGGTCTCCATGTCGTCCCAGCTGTTTATGCTTCCTGGCTTGAGGCGACGATACCAATCGAAGGCAGCTCCGCGAAGAGTGCCGACGAATGACCGCACCATCAGAGGCTCATTACCAGAGATGACTCCCAAGTGCGATTTGAAGTAAATCAAATGCTGAGTAGGTGAACCCATCCCATTAAACGGCGTGAAGTTAATTAGACTGAACTTCGCCGGATATGGGATTGATTCCCACTCTCTTGGGTAGGGACAAGGAATGCCCGTCTTTTTCGTCTCTTGAGCAGAGATCAATGTGTTGATCTTGCTCTCGAGATTTTTAATTTTTAGGCTTTCACCTGTGTCTTCGCTAGCATTCTCGTTACCACCCCCTGGGTTGATGGGAGGGTTGTTAACATTGCGAACCTCATTTGTGTCCTCATCTTCCAGGTTGTTCTGGTTGGGACGACTTGGTTCGCCTTGTTGGTTCCTTAATGCTTGAAGCTGTTGGTCATGCATCTCTCTCATGTTCTGCATAGCCATTTGCATTTCGAACCGAAAGGTCTCCTGTTGTTTGGCCATGGCATCTTCAAGCATCTTGGCCACTTGCTCCGCGTTTATCATAAACACCTCGCGGGGTTGTCCTTCACTGGACACTGTGTTGTCAGACGCCACTGCTGAGCCAGCATCTGATTCTTCATCTCCCGAAGGTACTCTTGTTCGGATTCTACCATACGTCGCGCGAATGATAGCCCCGGATTGTAGACGAGTTACACGTCGGGATATTTCTGGAACCGCCTCGGGGTTATCCTGAGCCGATGTTCCCATGCTGGCCATATTTGCGGTGACCCTTGAATGCTCACCATCTTCGACCATCTTCCTCCTTCGTTGGAAACGCCTATGCCTTGGTTTTGGCGTTCCATCGCTGAGTCTTTCAAACACAGATACTCTCTCAGGGACCGCCTTGACGCAGTTGCACTCGGACAGTACCGCCCGAATGAGCTTCGAGCAAGGACATTGTGTTTCGAGCCTTCGAGGGCTCCTCTTTCTGGATTTATTCGTACCCCCAGCACGATAGTACAGCTCGTCTATTTGAAGATCGGAGCAACCTATTGTGTGTTGGCACGATCTCTCAGGTATAACGTTGTCGTCATCAGATGACAACGTTTCCTTCTGAGGAATAATTGTCTTCTTCGGATCATCCAGAGTCACACGCCTCGAAACACGCCTTTGTGGGCATGAATCTTCAGCGGGCTCTTGCACTTCTATGCGCAAAGTTGTGCGCTTGGGTGCCGCGGTTTTCTCCAAGTGTTGAGGGTTACGGTGACCCCCAACGTGTTGCATTGGTTGGGATTTCTTCATTGGTCCCAAGCGTTCCTGAACTGGAGCTTTACCTCGTTCCTTCGAAAGTGGGCCGAGGCGCTCCAAAACAGACTTTCTCTTCTGGGATGATCCTGCGGGATCTCCCGGAGCAGTTGTAGAAATTACCGGCTGTTTGGATTGACTTGCCGGAGTTTGAATTGTCGGAGGCTGCGGTTGTCGCTCCTTGGTCTGAGTTGTTGCTTCAGACTTTGGCCTCCAAACCTTGCGAGTTGGTGACGGCTTTTTGACCACCTCCTTCTGCAACTTCCGACAGGCTTCTTCAGCTTTGGCCCGTGCTTGCGCCGATAACGCGCGCCGTTTGCGGATGCGCTCCTCCAACGTCGAGCGATTCCGTTTGACACGGACCCACTCCATTGTCGATGGTTTGGAGGAACCACCCTTCACTTGCTGTTGAGGCTGTTTGCCTCGTTTGTTCTTCAGATCCGCATGATAGCGGACCCCGTCAACGGACTCCATGGCCTTCGCGAATTGCTTCGCGAGGCGTTGACGCTGCCTCTGGCGGGCTCTCTTGGAGAGAGTCATCACGCCTTTAATGGCGGATTTGACATTCTTTGAGGTCGGTAGGGCCTCACTCAACGCAGCTTCGGCGTCGATTGGGGTGAGGTCGTCATTGGTGGCTTCAACTTCATCACACCAACGGACTTTTCTCCTGGAGGAGAACTTCTGGAACTTCTTGGACTTGGGGGAGGAGGTAGATCCGGACGAGGACACGTACTCCTCGTATTTCTGCTGGTCGAATTCATACTCGACCTCCTCCACGACCGGGATCGAGATCCGCGGCTGCGACACTCCGATCTCGGCAGCGAGATCGGCGGCTCCCACTGTGGTCGCCAGATTGTTCGCATGGAAAATTGTGCTCTTCTTCATTGATGATTTCATTACAACTTTGATAACAACTTTATGCGTCTACAAAGATCCGGTCTTTTTATAAGAGCCGGTTACAATAAAAATCAAAATAAAGAAATAAAAATTACAATTCTCTCTGAACAAATCACGAGTTTCCTGTTTTATGGTCCCTCGCTTGCGTGGGTTGTTTGCCTGTGTCGGGGTTGATTACCGTGGACCACCGCGCAATCTCGATCCGAACAGATCTACGTGGTATAACGGGTATTATCCCACCAAGGAGATAATAGCCGGGAGGGATCGTTTCACCAAGGAAACGCTCGCTCAAATCTCGGGATCTAAGAACCAAGCTTAGATCCGGAGTGGAATGACGTAGATCTGGGTATCCAAGTCTTCAAGCCTTCACAATTCCGAGTTGAGGTCGCAATCCGGCAGAGTTTCGGCTCTTCAGAAGTTTCCGAAAAGTCCCCTCAAATGAATAACTACCCCCCCTATTTATAGCCTCTCTTCACTGTGCATTCATGCACAAGAGAGAGGGGGGGAGTCGGGCCACCTCAGGGTGGCTCGGCTTGGGCCGAGCCACCCCGGGTTGGCTCGGTTGAGGCCGAGTCCCCGGGTGTGTTCCGTTTTGTTGTTTTTCGGTGTTTTCCGTCTTTCGGTTCCTCGTTTGATTTGTCCGGACTTTGATTTGATAGCCCAGGTCTTTATTTGGCAGTATTCCCGCCTCGGTGTTTGAGTTCAAGTCCGTTTTGTTGTTGGACGACTCGTTAACTTTCCGAACCGTTGGTTTGGTTCCATACGCGAACGTATTCCGTTGCTTGCGTGCCTCATCGCCTCATCGCTCGAACGTCCGTTGATTTGTCGAATCATCGTGCCGAGCCATGTTAAGGGACCTATAGGCAATTTTATACGCCTACAATCTTGCGGATGAAGCTTGAACTTGAATCTTTAACTTTGAATAACGTTGCTTCACTCCACAATTCCGCCAACCTTCATTGGATATGATCGTGAATGCGCAATTCCATCCATTCTCCAACATATTATTTGTCTAGAATAAATATAAAACACAAATACTAGATAAACAATATTAGATGTAAATTGTTTGTAAATCATCATCAAAACAAGAAGGCTAATACTATGCTTAGCGCAGATCCAGGGTCAACCTGGATTGGGTCTACCTTGGAGGAGCCGACATACCTTGTAAAGTACAAGGGTCAATCATGAGTCGTACTCTTGATCAGCATATCCTCAGGAGTAAAGGTGATGCAGGGAACCCGCTGTTCAGCTAATTGGTAGCATTGTGGGCACCCCCTATCTGCCTCATCTTCTGTCGCGGGCGAGAAGTGCGTGGCGAAGGCTTCAATGTCAGCTAATGCCTCTCGTAGAGTTTCTCAGGTAGATTTGG
Organism: Asparagus kiusianus; assembly: GCA_022839385.1. Lineage (NCBI taxonomy): Eukaryota > Viridiplantae > Streptophyta > Magnoliopsida > Asparagales > Asparagaceae > Asparagus > Asparagus kiusianus. Next base: position 954,113 of record BQKN01067501.1, on the reverse strand, counting down.
ACAACCTTAGGAGTTCATACAAGGTAATTCTGGCTGGGATGTTCTTCAGTTGCGTGAGTACATCGAACCGGGGGGTTTGACTGCTCGAACCTGGCCCTTCGGGGTTTGGTCGAGCTGCTGCCAGTGGTCCTAGAGAGGGTCCTGTCGGCTCATCTGTTCTTGGGGGATAGTTCTTAGTGAACTCTCTACCCATTCTAGTGACCGGCGCATCCGCCACATCATCAGAGTTGGTGAGGGTGGTCATCTCCACCTTATCTCCATCGAGGATGGCGGAAATAGCATTACAGGGCTTGTCCTTGGGTGTTCGTGAGGGCTTTGAAGGCCACTGCTCATCGCTAAGAAGGTCTGGGTGGACCCACATCACTTGCCCTGACGGTAAGGTCTGTGGTACCAAGCCTTTTCCCTGTTGATTGTGAGGATCAGCATTGGTGATTCTCAATACCACCTTGGGGATAGGTGTTAACCCTGCCGGCGCATGAACTTCTGGGAGGTTTGTCCCGAAACTCAGGGTGACCATGTTTGTGGTCACCTTCTTTTGCACCTTTTCCTTTGTTAGGACTCTCGCGTTGTAAAGGGCCTAGAGCTTGTCCTTGAGGATGTATCATTTTGAGGTGTGATGGCCGAGGAACCTGTGATATGCACAATAACTTAGGTCGTTGACCTTGTTTGCTTCCTCGGGCTTGGTGACCTCCGGTAGTTTGATCCTATTGCTTTTGAGGAGGGTGTCGAAGGTGGCCACCACCTGGTCCTCCTTGAAGTCATACTGCTTCAGAGGGCGCTGCTCGAAGGGCTTGGGCTTCAGCCTCTGGGCCAATTTAGGAGCCGGAGCGGAGTCGATCGCCATAATCTCCTTTCCTCTTGATCGAGGAGGATTTCTGGGTGCGCTCGGCTCCGAAGCTCCTCTTTTAGGGTGAGATTCTTCAGCCTCCAGTCTTTTGATCATATTCTCTACTTGCTCGCCTTGGTGAACAATTGTTCCTTCCAAGTTTGGATTTTGACAGCACCAATCTTGGACAAAATATTGATCGAAAGATTATTGCGGCACATCTCGATTAGAGTAGCCTCGGAGACTTGGTCCCGGCAACTAACCGATTGATTCCTGAACCTTTTCACAAAGTCATTAACTGACTCTGATTTCCTTTGTTTTTCAGCAAGGAGGGTGGCCATCGACACCTCTGTGTCGTCGTCGAAGAAGCGGGCTAAGAAGAGTCTTTCTGCATCAGCCCATAAGGTGATGGAGCCTGGTTCTAACTTGCAAAACCATTCAAAGGCTACCCCCTTAAGGAACCCAGCTTGAGACATAAAGTAGTAGATGTGCTGCGAGGGGGAACCCTTGCCATCAAACTATACCAAGCTTATGGGCTTAAACTTCTCCGGGTAAGGGACTGTATCCTACTCGATCGGGTATGGCCTGACCACCCCTAGCTTGTTCATGTTTTATTGGAGCTTTAAGGTGTTGAGTTGGCTTTGGAACTCATCGAGCCTTTTGTCTCAGGAGGTACCCCCAGTGTGTGACGTCCCTGCCGATGACTTGGAAGAATGATCCGAATGTGAACACCGTGCAAAGCACGACATACGGTATATCATTTTTTCTCGCTACAGTAATCCCGACTTTAAATGCTACATTAATTTTTATATTTTTTGAATTGCTACAGTATCCCGCCTCTGCCATAGTTTTTTAAAAATACTACAGTATTGCCATGTGCTACAGTAATATTTTTAAAAAATGTCATAACATCCGTTTCTTGATTGCTATAGTAGGTGCTACTGTAGCATTATTGTAGCATGAATAGTGGATCTTAGGTTCTCCCATTTGTACAGAGGAGTAGATAAGAAAATAGATTAGATGAGATGAGTTGTTATTATATTATTGGATGATGTGACCCACAATTAAGGAAATCAATTTCCTTGTTTTTTTTGAGAAAATGAGTGGAAATGAAATGTTAATGAGATGAGTTGAGTTGTCACCATATTATTGGATGATGTGAGCGATTTTTAAAGATGAGATGAGATGAGTTGGATGATGTGACTCATTTCTTGTGTTTGGTTTATTTTTAAAAGTAATAAAGGAGATGAGATGTGATGAGTTGGTGGATAAAAATAATATTTTATTGATAAAAGTGTATAGATTTCCTTTTCTTGGGGTGAGTTTTAGAGATTGAAATAGATAAAAATAATATTTTAATGAAAAAAGTACAAAGATTTCCTTTTAGGGGCTGTTTGGTTCGTTTCCTAGATATAGGGAAATGCATTTCGATGTACAAAAACACAAGTTTTGAGTTTTACAAACTTTTTCAAGAAATAGATTGTTTCGCTTTGGTTCGCACAAAAAAATGGTAGGAAACCAATGTATTTATTTTTCTTGTGTTTGGTTCGCATGGAAAAAAAGGGAAAACTTTTGTTGATATGACATTTCCTACTTTTTTTGTGTTTGGTTAGTTTTGAAGTTTGTAGTAAAAAGTATTTATGCTCACCATGGTAAGATTACCCCCACTATATACAAATTTATTTGTGCTTGTTATATGATGTAATCTTAATCATATAAAAGTTCGAATGTAACATGAACAAATAATAATATACCAAATGAATTATAAATTTCTACTTGTATTAATAAAATCATACGAAACCTGAAATAATATGAATCACTTGCTATGAATTACGTACTTGATTTGACTTGAAATATACATGTTTTAGATTGAAAAGATCACACGAAACCTATACTAGCCTGATTATTCATAAATTTATGTAGTTAAGTTGCATGAATTATCCAAAAAATCTGCTGAAACCTATGAAAACATATAAACAACCTGAATAACCATAAATATGTATATAACATAGCAAATAGCCATAAATATGTATATAACAACCTGAAACCTACAAAAACTTGTAATATTATGAACTGTTACAATCCTTTATACGAGATTTTATCTACATACAAAGTTTCTAAATTAGCTATGAGCACCTATACAAGATCGATATAACTTTTGCAAGTGGTATCCTTAAAGGTATCTCTAGACCTTCATGCAATTTGAGGTTTGACATGATCTTCACCACTCGACCAGGTAGCACGACCATGGTGTGATGTGCTCTCCCCTCTCTCTTGGAGCACCTGACGCATAAAATAGATGATAACACAGAGATCAATACTATTATGAAAGAGAACTAGGATCATAAAGACGTCTAATTTGTCTAATTTGTTAGTAGTTTAGAAGCATGAATTTTCAATTTTTCTCCATACCAAGTGGCTATATTGGAGCCTAAAGGCATTGTTTTAGATGAACAAATTTTTGAGCAAAACATGACAGAACTAGAAAAAGAAATAAATATGAAATAATAATGCTAATTACCATATGATTGAAGTAAAGGAAATAAACGTGAAACAAGAATTTTAATTAACATATGATTGAAGTAAAATGTAATATATAAAAAAAAATTACCTACAAGACAACGGCCGTAGAGGACAAAGCCTACAGCTACTGCAGGGCATGGTAGACCAGCAATAAGATGACAAACAAAGCCAACATCATGTCAAATAAATCAGCCATATGTATATGTGAATTATGGTTGTGGGCTCAGAACTTGTTCAATATCATTATTGTTAGCCATCCAGTGCAATATCAACAGATATTACAGGTTGCTAATCTCAGAAAAATTAAAAAACATCACAGCCTAATTTGAACACCCGTAAACAATATCAAAATAATCAAATCCAACCGAACACAACCTAGCTCATAACATAACAAGATTGTGCCTGAAAATCACATGCGTTGTTAAAAGGTACACAAATAGTAAGGACATAACTGAACAAACATGATTGTGAATGCAGATATATGTGCCTGAACACAAACAACCCAGAATAAGTGCATGCACACAAATCTCACGAACCAGCCAACAACACCACCATTCAACAACAACATCAAGTACCCACCAAGCAACAACACCACTAGCCAACAACAACATCAAGTACTAGGCAACAACACCACCAGCTAACAACATCATCAAGTACCAACTAGTCAACAACACCACCAGCCAATAACAACATCAAGTACCCACCAAGCAACAACACCACTAGCCAACAACAAACATCAAGTACCAGGCAACAACACCACCTGCTAACAACATCATCAAGTACCAACCAGGCAACAACACCACCAACCAACAACAACATCAAGTACCAACCAACCAACAACATCAAGAAACAAGTAGGCTCACAACCAACCAACAACACTAATAGCCATACAATATTTAAAGGCAACATGTGCCAAAAAATCAAGCACAAAATATACAGAAAAACAGCATATGCACACTAAACTGAACACAAATAGAAGATATGCTCTCAAAGCCAACCTGCTAGACAATGCATCATAGACTCTCAATCCATGTGGTTGTGGTCTAGATAATAGCATGCAAACGATCAGAGAAAAAAAGGATGATTTTGTCTTTACTTTTGATCTCTTACCCCATAGATCTTTTTTTAGAAACTACGACACTTGGTTAATTTCTGGGAGAAGTATTTAAACAAAAAATAATAAAATAACATACATAGGAGTTAAATAGTATGAACTAATCATATAGTGGGGATTGAAGAAGCAGAAGTAGAGGATATATCAATACCCCCGGAAAAGTGGATTTTTAAAATGTCCAAGCTTTAATGCAAGTACAAAATTGTAAGATGGAATAATGCTAAAGAATAAAATAAAAACAGAGAATTATTTTTTTATTGGATCAAACATCTCGAAATTTTCAACAACTAGGCTCCACAACCAAGCTCACTACTAGCAAACCAAAACAAGTCACTAATGTGTTATTATAAGCAAGTGAAATAACATCAGATGTAACAAAAATAACACAAGAAGAGAGGGGTGGCATACTCACAACCAGGCTTCAAACAAGTACAAAATCAACCAAAAACCCAACAATGAATATGGTACACCCACCAGCCAACCAGTAAAAAGAACTAGGAAACACCAACCAGCCACCAAAAATGAACCAGGAAACACCAACCAGCCACACAAAATGAACCAGGAAACATACATCATGCATCAACAATGAACAGGAAACTTAGAAAATTTCCTGGTTGCTAATCTCACTAAGAAAATTAGTGAAATGGGCTCAGAATCTAGTCAATATCATCATTGTTAGCCATCCAGTGCAATATCAATTGATATTACAGGTTGCTAATCTCAGTAAGTTTAACAATCATCATAGCCTAAAGTAAATAGTCACCAATGTAGTCTCGTTTCATGAAAACTTACTACTCAAAAATGGGCAATATTAATGGGCTCAGAACTTGGTCAATGTCATCATTGTTACAAATTATAAATTATAATTTACAAATTACTAACATGGATTACTGCAATATCTAAGCAAAAAATATTACAGTGACATAAATAACATTTATAAATAACAAAGATATAAACTTTTATCTCCTAAAATGAGAAAAAAATACATTAACAGCACGGTACATTAACATTTTCATACTATCTAGTAATCATATAATTAAAAAAACAACAAATTGATCATCAATGTGTCAGTTGAAAGTTCCATGTCAAAATTTGGTTTCTTATCTATAAAATCCACTTTTTTAGTCCAAGTTCCTCACTTCTCTAAATGTTGATAGTTCCAAACAATGACAAATTACATTAACAACACGCTAACACTGGTTAAAATTACAATATGGATACTATATACTAATTCAAGAACGAGAGTCATTTAATTTCAGAACTTTTCACACGAATAGTCAAGAAATCTTAGGAGCAGACCATGCACATTTCATTGGAGAACCTTCCTAATTCTCCTGTGAGGTTAAGAAATTATTAGAATATCTACACGTGATTTGATCAGAGCTAGCCCCTTTTGCGTTATGAAAAAAAGAACATGGATAAGTATAAAGAAAGCCCTAGATGAAGATCACCTCAGTAACAGATCAGAGATTTATTATTCAAGCATGGTAAATATATCAAAATGTCATCTAATCGTCACTGTAGTTTTCGTGGACAAAGACATACAAACAATGCATTAGAAATTTCTCAAAACCCATCAAAATAATGCTAAAACAACAAAAAACACATTCTAAAATCGTAGAAATTTTACAAAATTTCAAAATTTTCCCCATGAATGGATATTTTAAGGTTTTTAATCATCTTTTCTTATCTGTGAAATTTCAAAAAAATAGGAAAATAAAAAAAATTACTTCGAAAATCAGAAAAATTATGTCCACAAAAGATCAGACTCCCTCCCCCAAATTCTCAAATAATTACTGTAAATTAAACTAATAATAAGGAAATTTAAAAAAATTATATTTTTACCTTGATTTATGAAGCAACAGCGTCAGCAAAGATCATATCTGAATATTGTCGGCAAAGATTAGACCCCATCCCCCAATTTTCTTCGAATACGGGGACAAAGAAGGTCACAAGAGTTTTTGGTGGGAGGAGAGCAAGGAGGTAAGTATAGCTCGCCGAAGAAATCAACGAGGAATGCAAAAAGCCAACGTGGCTGCAGTTTTTGCCGATTTCACGAGGTTGAGAAAGGAATTGGGGGAGAGAAAAAAATTGATGTGGCGACGATTTTTACCTCGTTTCCATTCTTCAACCCTAGCGAACCAAAGAGGGGGAAAACTGACGGAAAACTTATATCCAACGTGGCCACGAAAAATCCTATGTGGAGGCGGTGTAAAACTTTTCCACGGAGTTAAAAAGCGAACCAAACAGCCCCTTAACCTTTTAATTTCTCCACATCTACTTGCTAAGGTTTCTTCACACTGGTGATGGGTGAAAAAGAAATTATGATAAGATTTTAACAAACATATATGAAACTAAGATATGGGGTTTGAAGGGCTCAATTAACTACAATAAGATCTTTAAAACTAAAGAAAGAGATTTTTAATTACAAAGTTCGGATAAAAAATGAGAGAGCAAATTGTCATTATATTAATTTTTACTATGTGAAATTTTCTTTGTTTCGTGATTAATATTGCGATGTTAATGATATAGAAGGAAAAATGTTATGTAACTTGGGGTAAATCGAAGGGCTCATGGTAACTTTAAGTCCTCGTGATGTTGTGTGGAAGAAAGTGAAAGGAAAAAACACTACATTACGCTTTTAATTATTATAATTAAAAAACTCTAGTTTGAGAGCACGAAGCAAGTCGCTTTTTTCCCCATGTGCGAGATCTAGATCTGAATATTTTTCTTTTATAGACCTTGGTTTAAGCTAGACTTATCTTAGTATGTGTCTGTTGGTAAATTTAGTCTCCATGTCTACTACAATATGCGTAACTCAGAAGCCAACCCACAATCAATAAGATAGAAAATAACCACAATCAAGAAGAAAGAACACAAAGATTTACGTGGTTCGGTCGATCAACTTTGACCTACATCCACGGTGCAACAATAAGAGAAATTCACTATGTATCAGGGAGAACTACAAGAGGAATCACTCAACTCTCGTCTCTCAATGTTTCAACCTCACATACATAATCAACTCTCATATTCTCTCCGAAGCCCTCTCCTTACAATCTTTTGAACAGACAAAGACTGTGAAACCCTCTCCCAATATTGTAATCTTTTACACGGATAAAGATCACGAAACTCTCAGCTCTTGCACAATATTCTTGAATCAGACTACGCCCTCTGCTAACCCTAGATACAAGAATATTGGCTCTCTCCCTTCTTCTTATTTTTTCCTCCAACGATAGCAAAAAATATATAGGGAAACCAAAACACAATCTCTAGCCTAACTTCCTAATTAGAATATGATTTAAACTCCTAATCATGATGAGACCCAATCTCCTAATCATGATAAATCTCTAACCCTATCTAATTCTCATAAAGTTATACAAAGAATCGAAGATACAATTCCAACAGTGTCAGTTGCAATTCAATTCTTTCGTACAAGAATATATAAATGTGATTTGTTCTGGGTTTAATTGGCTAATTATTAGTCCATTTTATTTTGTTTTCCTTCTTATTTTCTCTTTTCAAGTTTCTTACTAGGCAGTCAAATTGAGTGTTTGATCCGTTCAACATTTCTTGTCAACAGTGGTTAATTAGTCAGATGAATTAATAATAAGGTTTTTTTTAGTATTAGTCCCTTACATCTAAGCTGTTTTGATATTAGTCCCTCGAACCAACCAAACTGCCCCTTACCGTAGATGCGCGGTTTTCTGCAATTTACCCTTTTCTTTGAACGAACTCCCTGATATCGACGACATCTTTCTTCAAAAGGTCCCAATTTCCCGGATCCAAAACCCTAACCCTAAAACCTAGAAATCACAATCCGCCGCCACTTTCAATGGCGGACACAAAAAAGCGGTGCCTCTACGAGATCCTAAACGTCTCCCGCGATTGCTCTCAAGAAGAGGTTCGATCCGCTTATCGCCGCCTCGCCCTCCAGCTCCACCCCGACAAGAACCCTAACGCCTCCTCGGCAGCCTTCCAGGAGCTGCAGCACGCCTATGAGGTACTTTCCGATCCAAGAGAACGCCAATTCTACGATTCTCACCGGTCGCAGATCCTCTTCTCGAATCCGACCTCGTCCAAGCCCTCGTCCTCGTTCTTCGACCTCGACCTCTTCTCCTTCTTCTCTACGTCCGCCTTCTCCGGCTTCGGCCACACCGGAAAGGGCTTCTTCAAGGTCTACGGGGATGTTTTCGGTAAAATCTACGACCAAGAACTGTTCTTTGTGAAGGAGTTAGGGCTGGATGAGGACTTGGTCCGGCCTGCGCCCTTGATTGGGGATCTGGAGAGTCCCTACTCCCAGGTCACTGCTTTCTACGGTTATTGGTTAGGGTTCTGCACTGTTTTGGATTTCGGATGGGTGGATGAGTACGATACTTCGTTGGGGGTGAATCGGAGGTCGAGGAGGGCAATGGAGGAGGAGAATAAGAAGAAGAGGAAGAAGGCCAGGAGAGAATATAATGATTTGGTTCGGGATTTGGCAGCATTTGTGAAGAAGAGGGATAAGAGGGTGAGAGATATGCAGGTGAAGAGAAGCTTAGAGGAGGAGAAGAGGAGAGAAGAGGAGAAAAAGAGAAGGGAGGAGGAGGAGAGGAGGAAAATGGAGAGGGCAAGGATGTACAAAGAGCAGGAGTGGGCAAAGATTGATGATGAGGAAGAGACTGTAATTTTTGATGAGATGATGGGTGCTGCTGAGAATGACGATAAGGGAAAGAAAAAGGAGGAATTTTATTGTGTGGTTTGTAATAAGAAGTTCAAGTCGGATAAGCAGTGGAAGAATCATGAGCAGTCCAAGAAGCACAGGGAAAGGGTTGCTGAGCTGAAAGTTACATTTCATGAGGAAGAGGAAGAAGAAGAAGAAGTAGGTTTTGGATCAGTATGTGTTGGTGAAGATCAGGAGACGGACTGTGGAAATGTGGTATATGAGTTAACTGAGGAATTCAAGGAGGACTTAGACTTGGAGGAGGGAGAAGTTCAGGATGGAGATTCAGAGGATGAAGCATTGGGTTCGGATGACGAAGAGAGCATCTTGGAGGCAATGGTTTCAGGGCGTACGTGTAACAAGGGTCCTCACTTGGATCGTGATGATTCATTAAGCAATCCAAGTGATTATCTTAACCATAACGAAGAGATCTTCACGGGAAGTGGTTCGTGGAAAGGTAGGAAACATAGACCTGCAAGGAGACGAAGTGAGGCTTATGGCAATGGTGAAGAACTTTTGAAGGAAGAGAATAGTGAAAATAAGACGGGTGAGATTGATCTTCGGGATCAGGAAGATGTTGAGGAACCAAAGGAAGGAGAAATTCTAACTGAAGGTGGAAATGCCAAGGAGCAAACCGAGGAGACTTCCCTTTCTGAAGGGGTTGTTGCAAAAGGCAATGGAAATCAAGCCACAGGAAAGAAGAACAAAAAGCAACAAGTGGATGCTAGAGGGCCTGCAAGGAAAGATGCTAAAGTCTCAAAGAGCTCGTCAAAAGGGAAAAAACAGAAGGTAACAACAGTCCTGCCTATCACTGTTACTATATTTATGTTGTCTACTTCTGACGTAAACACTTTAAATTGGTTAATCTGGTTAGTTTTATTTTTGTTTCTTATACAACCTCTATAAAAGAAGAGTTCTTTTTTATTCTCCTTCTTCTTTCCCTCACTTTTTATTTATTTATTACAACAAGATTGATGATGATGACCAAGTCTTTATCCCTATTTTTGGGTCAGCTAAATAATTCCTATTCTTTCATTTAGTTCTTTTGAGGGTTCTCTCCTTCACTAAGCTAATCATTATCATATCTTTCTCAACAGTTAGAACTAACAAAGTTTTCTTAGGCTAGCCTCTAGTCTTTTCTCCATTAATAATAATTTGTTCTCTTCTCCTAATTTGTGCATTCAATGGCCTCTGTTGCACGTAACCAAACCATCTCAAAAGATTCTCATTTTATCCTCAAAAAGAGTAATCTCTAACTTCCACCAAATATATTCTTTTCTAATCATACCACTAATCGTATATCCACTCATCCATCATAACATCCTCATTCTTGCTACTCTCATTTTTTGAACATGTCACTTTTTAATTGCCTAATAACGCATTGTGGTCTTATAACAATCATATTGATTTTTGCCTTTAATTTTGAAGGTGTTCCATAATCAATTAGGGCTCCAGAAGCACTCCTCCACTTTAACCATTCTGATTCGATTTGAATTATTTCATCCTCAATTTCACCATATTGACAAATAATGGGTCCTAAATAACAAAATAATTACTCCTAGATGAGTCCATCCATTTGTACTAACACTCTTTTACAGTTTTACTAAACTTGCATTCCCTATAATTTGTTTTTATTTTGCTAATTCTAAATCCTTTATATTCGAGTTCTTCAGTCAGCCTTTTCTCTTTAGAAATAATCCCTAACTTCGTCTCATCAACAAAACCATGTCATAAGCAAATAACATGGCCTATGAGACTTCATCTTGTGCCTGATAAGTTCATCCATACCTAATGCAAAAAGATGATGGCTTAAAGATGATCTTAGATGTAAACCTTTTGCAATAGTAAATAGTTTTGTCATTCCCGTAATTATTCTTTCGCTAGTTTTTACTCTATACATATATTTATTCACATTATATTTACTAGAAACTTGTTTCTTTTCTAAAATCCCTACATTGTTCTCCTGGCCATTCCTTATAGGCTTTCTGAATAAATAAAAACCATTTCTAGATCTGTTCACTTCTCCTTGTATCTCTCCATCAATCTTCTTAATATATGAACACGTTTCATTATGAGATTGTGAATGAGGAACATTTGCAAATAAAAATGGTCTTTTTAAATCTTTTTGCAAATGTGAAACATTTCTCAAATCAAAATAAAATTTGGCCAAATAACCAAATCTACCACAATAATCACATTTAAACACATTCACATGCTTATGATTATCATTGGGTGCATGTGTGCGTATATGTTGAGAAGAAACCTTATGAGATGCACAACAAGCATTAGTATTAGAATTTTTGGGTTTACATGCATCATAGCAAAATTTAGCAAGATGGCATTTACGGCCGTAAATAGTGTATTTATAAATTTTGCTATACATATGTGCATAGTGAGTGGGTGATTTTGAAATGGTAGCTCGTGACTTAGCACATGTGTCCACAAGATTCTTATGTTTGACAATGCATGTTTTTAGAGTTGAATCTAAAGATGAGATACAGTTTTTCACATTATTCAACTCATTATTATGCACACTAGCATTGTCAATAGAAGTAGAACAATCATTATTATTTTTGAAAGAATTAAATTCATGTATAATTGTTTCTACCTCTAATATTGCATCATTTTTCTCATTAGATAAGTTAGCAATTTTCAATTTAAATTTATCATTGCTATCTTTAAGAGTCACATTTTCTTTGGCAATGATATCAAACTTAGTTGCTAACAAATCATGATCAGATTTTAGCTCTTCATGCTTGCTTTTTAAACTTATAAAATTTTGATGCAATTTGTTATAGGCTTTCATTAGTCTTTCATGTGCACATGCGAGATCATCTATGGTTAATTCATTTTCGGAGTCCGACTTGCATACCTCACTAAGGCAATCGCCTAGTAGCCGTGTGCATGATGATGCTCCATTCTCACTTGAAGCGGACTCCACCGGAATGTGTTGGAGTTCCTCCTAGTTGCCTTGATATGCCTCTATGTGTTTCCATAATGTATAGGCACTATCAAAATGAGCAAGTTTGTTAGAAGTAGATGATTCAAAAGCTTTAAGTAAAAATCCTAACAATAACTTGTTCATTGTAAACATCTTTTTATCATAATTGCTCTATTTGGATTTCTCCAATGTGGGCACAATATAAGCACTATCAATCACTTTCTCATAGTTTCATAGTATGATTCATAAGTTTGATATCCCAAATAGTTTGAATAACTTTGTATGTCTCCTTGACTCTTATACATATAGGTATGAAAGTACTAATTCTCCATTTATCGAGCATTTTCTTAGTATCAGTAATCGTGTTGAAGAGTTTAGACAACCATCCTAACCCTGTAAATCAAAGATATTTTCAAACTTCAAAAGACATATCGTCCAACCTTTTGTTTCTTCCCATTTTCATTTTCCTTAAAAGAACTTTAACCTTAATAATTCTAAATTTTTGACAATACCTATATTTCCTTATCATCCACAGTGTTGTCAAATTCTCTCTTATGTTCATATGTTTGATATCATTAAATGCTTTATAAAAATAACTTTGCCTCTATTAACTTTGTCATCATTTACTGGAAATCTTTCATCTTCACTCTTGATACATCTAGCATATCTAAATCTCAACTTCTTCTTTATCTCATCTTAGCAAGTTTATAAATACCTCCCTTCCCCCTCTTAAGCCTCTAGTTTTTTATATAAATCAATATAACTTGTATTTTTAACTGCCCTAACTATTTTTTCTTTTTGCTAATTTGTAGTTTCAATATTTTTCTAATACCTATGCTTCTGTCACTCTTATGAGACATCATCTTTGCTCTAATTATTTTCTGAACTTCTTCATTCCAGCATCTACTCTCTTTGTCGGGCAATCTACCACCCTTAGAGTCTTAGAGGATTTCTTTAGCCACCTTAATATAACAGATATTCTATACTTCAAAATATTAGCTTCGTCATCTATATTCCAGCATCTTATCCTTAAAATGTACTAAACAGTTAAAGACTATTGTTATTGGTAGTACTCTAACAATACTATCTTAGTGTGTTATCGATAATGTGGTATCTATAAGTATTTTCTGCCCGATTTTTTTTCTTTTATTTCGTTACAAACCAAAATTTTATAAGCGGTATTTTCAATCTCCCTAGACTTTCATCTCCCACTTAGCTTCTTGTAAACATATTGTATTGATCTTTCTTTAGTTCATGATATTTATCAACTAAGTTTACCTACATTTCAAGTAGCGAATCTAATCCTACTCTTATATAAGCCTCTTAGTCTTTCTCACTTATGACTTTCTACTCTATGCCTATTCGTATTCAACACCATACTTGAGGACAAATGTGGTACTATGAGATCCTCAACACACCTTAGTCACTTGTCATTACATTAAGATTGTATAGATGTGACACGTTGCTTTGAGGGGCCACCCTAACAAACCACCCTTGCTCACTACGCTGAAATGGTATCACTTCAACTCATCACGATGGAGCGCCCCAACATATTTTCTTCAGGATTTATTTTCATAGAGATCTGGCTAGGTCATACATTGGCTGTTGGCTATCTTATACAACCTTCCTGGGATGGGCAGTGAAAGAATATACAATGAAGCGAACATTTGTCAGATTTTTATTTCTTTTTTTACAACATACTTAATTTAAACCGAGGAGATATTCTTTTATTCATATTTGGTGAATATATTTTGTAGTTTCCTTTGTCTTCATTGTGTTCAATTGCGAGTTGCTAGGTTAATGTATATCAAATATCTAGCAAGATAGCCTTTTGCTACTGGCGCACCACTGTTTCCTATCTATTTAATTATCCCAATAATTTATATTGTGCTACTTATATAGGTTTGAATCATTTTTACTTAAGTTCTGGAGGCATCTTAAATTTCGTTTACTTTGTGCATATATTATTTGGCAATCTGTCTACATATCTATTACTTTTATTTAATTTAACTTAAAAGCAAAACCCTAAAATCATAATAATACTGTTCATACTGCAATAATAATTTTGGCCCTTGAATGAACTCTTTAAGCTACAGTGGAATTGTTGGCCCTTTATCCAATGTTCAAGCTAAAGTAAAATTTTTAGACCTTAAAAACACTGTTCATATCCTTTTTTTCCGGGTTCTTGCGGATGATATTTTAAACTTTTATCAGACATTTCATGTATAGAAATCTTTTCTGGCTCTATTAAAAAAATTTGATATAACTTTCTCATTGGTACATTATTTTGTTAACTAGTTTGGAGATTCTTCTGTAAATAGTAGTAAAAAAATTGTCACTGAAGTTTTTATAAATAGTAATATACAAAAACCATTATCAATTTGGCGATAGATATACCTCGGTAAATAATGCTCGCAGCAATGCGTGGACTTAACACTGATGAAGTGAAAACTAGCTCATTTTCACTATTCTGTTTTTAACCAATATATGTCAAAGCTTGCAATTCCCTAGTTCTTTTCATTTTCGTTAAAATGCTCATAGTGTTTCAATCGATGCTTGATTGGCAAGATTCCTTTTTTGTGCACATTATGGTTAATGTTTTAGAAAACGTTAGACACTTCTAGGTTCTGGACCAAGCGCCTAGCGCCTAGACGTCTATGTGGGCGCTTAAGCAGAACCTAGGCATTTTTTAGCATCAAGGAAGAAAGGGTTCATTTCGAAGATTCAATATCATATTCTCGTTGTTTACTTAAGATGGAAGTAGATCGAAACTTCTGAATCGACCTATTTTGACTTTGTCAATTCTATTGACCTGTTACTAGCTTACTGTGACTAGGCAAGCAATATAACCCTTGTTAATGCAGTGTAGTTTACATAAGCATCTTATGCTCCCAAGGTGTACAAGGTGTAGGCGGGTGCCCTAAACACCGCTTTAGTCTAGGCGGGTGCCTAAGTGGACACCCAAACTGCTTTTTAAAAGGGTGATTATGGCTATAAACAATTAAGTTCATCATCAGAGCTATGACAGTACCTTACTCCACTTTATTATTATTGTTATTATTCATCATAAGAAACCTCAACTATAAATTCATTAATTTCATGGAACCAAGTTAAGCAAGGGAATGGATCCCCGCCTGTCACTGACAAGTCTAAGATATGTCATTACTGTATTTGGATGGGGTTAGGAGAGAGTAGGGTTAGAGAACTTGGTGCTTCACTTTGTTTGGAAGTATTTAGAGGGGTAATGGAGGGGAGGGGAGGGGAATTTACATAATGACCCCGCCCCCCCTCCGCCCCCCAAACAAAAAAAGCGAAAACAAAAACAAAAACAAATGCGGAGTGTATAAGAGGGAAACAGAGAGGAATTAATCATAAAAGATGTTTGACCCTCCATCATTATGGATCAATGGTGGAGATTTTATTATGAAACCTTCTTTTTCTTTCCCTTCCCTTTGTTAGAGCTCCCAAACAATATGATGAAACAAGTTTCCCTCTATTCCCCTCACTAAACTTCAAAAATAAGATATTATATTTTCCCTCTCCTACTCTACCTTCCCTTTCCATATTTTATCTTCCCTTTCATTCTCCTAGTGAAACTCCTAAACATAGTGTTAGGGTATAATTGCTCTTTGAACTTCCATCAAGGATGGTGGGCTTTATGTCAACTTATTATGAAAGCAATGTCTTGGTCATTTCACCTGTTTGGTTTGTGCAAGTTTCATAAATAGTTAATAGAAAGGCAAGAAAGATTGTGATACCCTCTAGGGAATGGTTCAACCTGTTTTGGACACCAAAATTGTGGTAAGGGAAGATATACGCAGGAGATAGGGCATGCTATAGGACCTAGAAAGCCAAGTGGCAATATAAAATCTGTGTTATTGTAAAGAAGAGGAATTTCCTGTCTGAAAGCATTCCATCAATCAACATGGTTAAGTTCTAGTATAACTATTTTGTACCTAAGCATATAAATTATAAAGCAGAGACATGAAATTGTCCCCAAAGAAGAAATTGACCTTCCTTTATGGCTGTTCCTAGCTTTTCTTTGAACTATTTCACGTATTTTGTGCATAGCTTACTCTTTCCTACCGTTTGTAGAAATCTATATGCACCGTTTTATGCCTTAACAAAAAGCACCTACTTGAAGTTAAATATTGATTTTTTTATTCATCTTTTTTCTTGCATAAATCATAAGACGAGTCACATTTGTGACAGTCGAAGATATGCTCTTTTGCACTATCTGTACAGTTTGCAATTAACGTTAATTATGAAATCATCTGCATCTAATTGACCTTCACCAACAACAAAATACCAACAATAAGAACATCTACGAATAAGTATGTAAGCTGTTGTGAAATCCTTTTCCTCCAGGAAAGTCTTTTAAATGGCATCTCCTTTATAGAATCAACCATGATATCATGTTAGCTGCCTCAATCCATTTTTCCGTATGCCTCTATTCATAGCCACTTCTGCGAAAATGAAATATGTTCTGCATTTAAAAAAATATATGTATTATTATAGCTGAAATTGTTTATTAGACTACGAGTTATGCATGAACATTCTATTTATACAAACATGGATATTAATTCGGTTTACAAGTGGGGCAAATTTAAACCTGATTGGACACAATCTATCTTGTTTGCCTTCTGCTGGATGAGATTTCATTCCTTGGTCAGTCAGACTCTTGTTTAAAATCCTCTATCCTTGCTGAATTTGCTGGAGATGCAGCTTAGTAAAAACAAGGGTATCTGGTAGACGACGATAGTTGCTTCATTTGCATAGCTGTAAGGTGTACTTGTACATTTCACAGTATGTCCCGCAGTTTAACCATTAGGAAACTATAGAATTGACACCGTCCCTGGGTGATGACATCATGATGTCAAGTAAATAGTTTACCTTAAAATTTTGGTCAATCATCTACGGAGCGTTTACAATCTGGATTCACAATTTTGTTGCTATACGTTAGGTGACTCCATGATGATGAGAAAAGCCTTAGGAAATGATGATAGAAGTGACACCGTCCCTGGGTGATGACATCATGATGTCAAGTAAATAGTTTACCTTAAAATTTTGGTCAATCATCTACGGAACGTTTACAATCCTGCTCATGCTGCAGAATGTTATGACTTATCACCAACTAGTGTACTTTGCTTAATTGTTGTCAAATTTACTTGACTGATAATTGTTGTTAAATTTACTTGACTGATCTTCTTAACCCCCCAAAAGCCATCCATGGCAATACCAATATTTCACGGTGATTCCATTTTTTGTCGTGAAGAGCTATCCTGCACTAGGTTTGGAACGTACCAACTTATATGGATTGACAAAATAAAATACACTTGTAGATATTATTCGAACACTAAGAAAAAGAAATTCTTGAGCATAATTAGGAAATAATACTATTAAGAAAGCTATAACGAAATCATATTATTTAAAAGGGTTATGTAGACTGTAGAGGATTCTCAAGCAGTCAGTGAAATTAATAAGAGTGAGGATTCTCAAGCAATATCACTTCCTAGGTTATGCTAATATAAATATACTACTAGCAACTTAATAAAGAAACAAAAAACAAGTAATATGATTTAGAGGTATACATTGGTTCTAAGAGTTAATGTTCGTCAAGGTAAAGTTATGGGGTATTCCCCCTATAGGGTTAAGTGCAAAAAAAAAACAAAATGTTTTGGGGGGTTTTCAGAAAATCCCAAACTTACTGCAGAGTTCAAAAATTATGGGGGCTTAGTGCCAAATAATTAAACTTTTTGGAGGTTTAGTAAAATTTATCCTTCAAAAAAATTCACAAGTGCCATATGACAATTTTTTGAGTTTTTTAATGAGAATTTATCTATAACTATAATTTGATTAGGACTACTAAATATCTGACTACAATTGGAATTTTGTAATTATGGATAGATTTAATTTGATGAGGATTCTTTGGAGAATATTTGATTAGGTGGCCACATGTCACCTTCTATGACACTTTTAGTATAACACGTGATGGTGTTTTATGCCTTTTAAGTGGTATATATATAAAGGAGGGATATCAATGACTGCAACCCATCTCTCTGTTCTCTTTCATGCGTGCTGGATATGTTCCCCTACACATTCCTCATGCTGCAAAGTAGGCATTATGTGACACACTATCTGCATTACATGAATCAGTAAAACATTTGAATTCTCAGAGGTAGGCCATGTCGGGATCTTGCTCCCCTAGCAGTATCTCTAGTTTCATACCTAAACTATTTTCTCAGTTAGAAAATTAAATAAAATAAAAATTCGTTGAATTTGTTTATAAGACTGCATCGGTCGCTACTGGATCACTTACAATTCAATGTACCCTTCATCCTTATATTTTATTTATTTTATTTTTGGGGGAAATGTGTTCAGACAAAGCTGCAAATTTCTGAAATGGTCAATCTGCGAAAAATGAATACGTCGAAGTACTGAACAGACTGGCATGACATCCAATTTTGCTTTAGAACTTGTCTTTCTATGTGCTTTCACCCTAACTAACTTATGAAATATTTGAAATCAGGCGAGCACAAAAGCACCGAGTAATGCATGCGATATGTGTGGTGAGAATTTCGACACAAGGTATTGTTGCAATGTTTCTTGTAACTTATCTCAGTTATGCTTTGCAAATAACTTTAATTTTCTTCATGTCTCCAGATATTCTGAATGCTGATATGAATATTCATTTGACAGGAATAAGTTATTTGCACATTTGGGTGCTACAGGCCATGCCACGTTAAAATCAAGATAAAGTATAGTTCATTAGCAACATACAGTAATTGTCAATTTTGTAGAGGTCATTCTGCTTTGATGATTGCTTAAGGATTCCATGCTGAACAATTTTGCAAGTGGAAAGTGCCCATCCTTTTCAGAGAATTCTGTACAGGCAGCGAGATGGGATCAAAGGTCCCAACTTTTGACGAGGGTGATCAGGGATATCATACGCTTGATAGATAAAGAACAAACAGTAGAGTGGAAAGAAGGGGGAAAAACTCGAACTGAATTTAAGATGGACGATGATTTTTTTTTCCTTTTTGTAATTGTGTTGTAATATGTTTGATGTTTCTGATATCCTCAAGCAAATTAAACATCGGATTATGGAAATAACCGGAGGTTATAAAGGTATCCAGACATTCTGTACCTTTTACATTGTTGCCTTCTTTTGAGTGTAAAGTTACCAAATTTGCGTTATGTGATATGTTTTTTTTTTTTTTTTGGTCAATGAAAAGAAAATTTTTATTCATCTCCCAATATTTGAAATGTGAAGAACAACAAAGCACCAGAATCTCATCTGGTGAACACTCTGTACACAATTACACTATCTCAAGGTTATTAGTTACATTTGCACAAGAATATCCCTCATATGAACAGGTATAGTATCATCATTTAATACTTTGGAGTATATCAAGAACTTGACTGCTCTGAATAAAAGCTCAGGTTCCCTAGTCTTCTTTTGAAAAATTCTCATATTTCTTTCTTGCCAAATCATGTAAACTGTAACAGAGAGAGCCAATCTTTTTAGTTGTTGCTTAAACCCTCTTCCTTTAAGATTGAAGGAGTACCAGTTAATAAGTAAATTCCAATTGCATGTTCTCCAAGAGAACCCTATCCAATTCATCACCTTATTCCAAACATCAACTGAGAATTGGCATTCAAAGAAAAGGTGACTGCAGGTTTCAAGCTGTTGTTGGTTCGGACATAGAACACACTTGTTTGAGTCCAGAATGCCCATATGACAAAGTCTATCCTGGGTTAGCAGTTTGGAGATACAAGCAAGCCAGAGGACAACTGCATGTTTCGGGTAGTGAAGCCCCTTCCAAACTGTATCAGACCAGGGAGCTGCAGAATTTTGTTGGGAAATAGCATTGTAAACAGCCGCAAGTTTGATTTCCCCTCCTGTGCAACATGCACGAACAGTCTTTTGAAAATTCTCAGTACTTCCAAACCTGTTTAGCATCAAATCCCTAACTTTAAGGATTTGTTTCCACATCCATGAATCTCTCATCTTAGGTTGAACTAACCAAATATCAGAATCTCGCAAGTAATTCTCATGAATCCATTTGATCCAAAGGAGGTCTTTCTTATCATGAATAGACCATATGATCTTTATAGCAGCCGCATAGTTCCATTCTCTAGCTGAGAAGATTCCCAACCCCCCCCCCCCCTCCCCCCTTAGCTTTGCTCTGACAAACAATTCTCCATGCAACAAGGTGTAATTTTTTCCCCCATAGAAAAGCTGAGCATAATCTGTCTATTTTTTCCAGGACTTTAATTGGAAGGATATAATTACTTGTCCAAAAAGTTTGAATGCCCAATATGACCGATTTTATCATCTCAAGCCTCCCTGCATATGATAAACGTTTGCTTTGTTGCTAGGTTTGAAATTGGTCAGAAATTTTCCTGATAAGAGAAGAGCAATCAAGATAAGTGAGTCTCTTTGCAATCAGTGGCATACCCAAATAGCGCATAGGCAATTCCCCCTCAGAGAAATTAAGATAATCACAGATCTGATTTTTCAAACTATCATCAACTCCACTCAAAAATATTGTTATGTAATATGTTGATATTGCTGAAAAATTAAACATTTTTATATAATTTAAATAATTAATATCATTTATGCTAAGGAAGAGTTAACTAAGGGGGTGTTTGGTTCAAATGCCAAAATCTAAGAATTTGTAATCTTAGGGAGAATTTCAAATCCATATGGCTTTATACGTGTTTTGGGATTTCTAATGTTTTGTTTTGTTCAACATTATTATAGGAAAACAAATCCTAAAATTTGTAATATCTTGTTTAGTTCAAACCTAAATTATAGGATTACAAATTCTTAAAAAGAAAAAGATGTGAATATACTAAACAAACCTAAATTATAAGATTACAAATTCTTAAAAAGAAAAAGATGTGAATATACTTACCTTGATGAGGTTACCTCTAAC
>BQKN01067501.1:851025-919107 GCA_022839385.1 Asparagus kiusianus | reverse complement strand
AAAACAAGAAATACTCATATATAATTCGCAATGTTGCGATATTGATGTGAAACAAGGCAAACAATAACACCACTTTGTATTTCGGGTCTAAGAATGTTTTTGGAAGTGGATGGGTTTAAGCATAAATGAGGGTAAAGCTTTAGATTTATAGACAAAAAATAATGATAAAACTTTGGAAGTGGGAAGGTTTCAAAACAAATACGGTAGAACTTTGGGTTTATAGGCAAAAATCACAACTTTGAATGTGGGTGGATTCAAAAATAAATGGAGGAAAATTTAGGCTTAGAGAGAGGAAAAAAACCTCTAAGGTTAATCGGAGGGTATTGTAGTTATGAATAGTACAATGAAGTATTTTGGGTTATAGGGTGAAAATACTTTAGTGAAGTGAGTGGAAGCACTAAGAGATTGGTTCGTAGGAGGAAAAAAAATCATCTACAATTCACAATGCCATGAGTCTCGCAACATTGTTGTGAAAAAAGCAAAAAATAACACCACTGTCTTTCGGATCTAAGAGTGATTTTGGAAGGATAGGGTTAAAAGTAAATGGGGATAAAACTTCGGATTTATAAGCGACAAATCATGGTATAAGTTTGGGAGTGGTAGTTTTGAAACCCAATGGTGTAGAACTTTGGGTTTGTTGGCAAGAATGATAATTTTAAATGTGGATGGGTTCAAATATAAGTGGAGGAAAACTTTGGGCTTAAAGGCAAAAAACTAAAAAGAAATCTTTTGGAGTAATGGAGTGTACTGTAGCTATGAACACTGTATAGCTACATTTGTATGCATATGAATAGAACTTCTAAGAAAATTCAGAGGGTACCTTACTTAAGCTGTGCAACTAAGCACCAAATAATTATAACTAGAGAGACAATATGGATTATGTAACCATCATTTTGTTGATATCACAATCATTTTGCAATTAACTCCGTGTAGAACGACATCTTAAAAATGACCACTAAACTAAACTATTACAGTGAGTAAAACAACAACTAAGGACTCTGGCTAATTTAACTGAAAACATATGAGCTTAACTCAAGCTCCGGAAAATAGGATTTTGTTTTTACGACGTAAGGATGCAAATCAATGCATGAATGCTTGCAGCAAACGGAAAGGTGTATGGTAACTTTTCGAGGTTTGTGCTGTTCATCTGTGCATGGAGGATAAAATAGGAGTTCTCAATAAACAGACCATGTTGCTTTATTCTGCTCTTTTTCTTAGCTCTGAACTTCATTTGTGTGGATATGCCCCCTGATTTTGGGGCACTTCCCACTACCTCCTTCCCAGCCTCTCTGCTTGTTGTAAGTCTTGTATGAAGATATCAAAATTTAAGGTGAAGTTTATATCATAAGTTTAGATCAATCTTTACATCATCTCAAAGTTCCAGCATCATAAATATCCTTTTCTTTGACTAAATCAGTTGATTCCTTTTTTTTGGATGTTATGAAGACTTGAACCTAAGAATTCTTTTAACTGATTCATAAGTTACACAGATGCGGGTACGGGTATGGGACAAGGCAAATTTGTAAAAGATGTGGTATGGGGAGTGGGGACACAACTACACATACATGTATATGTAATAATAATTTACATGAGATCAATATATTTTTTTTCATTTATCATGCTATGAAATAAAATCCATACAACATTCATATGCTTCTTTTATAATATAGATCTATAAATTAAAAAATTGTTTGTTTTTAACTTGATATCCAAAAGGCCCTCTGTGATCATAGTTTTGAATTGGGTACCAGATGAAATGACCCTACTTATGTCTAACAAGTTTCAGGAATTGCATGTGAAGTGTAGGATATACATCCAAGTAGACGAGTGTTTTAAATTAAAACATGTATTATATAATTGCGTACACATTTGAATAAGGGTATACAAACATCCAAGGAGTGTCCACTCTAGCTTCGGTGTTAGGTATAGGTTTGACAGGGTTATGACACGGGTACAGGTCCACTTAGAATTATCCATGCGGTGCAGACTGATTTCGAAAACTTTACAGCTTAGGTGTAAAAGATTATTCCAGGAATAAGAAAATAAATAAAGAGAGAATAACCACTACTAGCTATAAAAACTCAATAAAAAGTGACCATTCAGGCAAACTAGTAGAAACTTATAACATACTGATTCAATATTTGAAGCAGAAACAACTTTTAAAACTGATTATCCCGTCGATATGCAGATGCCAGCTAGCATACCTATCTAACCAAAAAAAGAAGAGTAATGAAACTATAACCATCATTTAGCCCTTTTTGACACATTTTAGGAAATTTTAGATCTTTCCAAATCAATTGTTTAGAATTTTAACAAGATGTTCAAATAACTATTGTAACAAACAACATTCTAAATAATCATGTTTTCTGATTAGAATCAATGTTTTAAAAAACCTCCGCCTAGCCCGCTTAGACGTACGCCTAGGCATAAGCCATACATTGGCCGCCTACCTAGCGCCTAGACGATACGTAGGCTGCCCATCTAGGTTTTTGGAGCGCCTCGAGGAGCATGGTCTGCTTACATGGACTGCACCCTTTATGCACTGATCGTGATTTCCTCCATAGCAACCTCCACGTTCTCCAACCTCCCAGTAACTATGAATACTTCCTCTCTCGACCTTCAGCAAAACCTCCACCACCACTTAAGAAATATGTTTAGGTGTCAGTTCAGCGCCTAAAATTTCTATAACACTAGCATTTACTATCAGTAATTATAATTGAAAACTTAAAAATAAGAAAACACCTAGTCCCCACCTAGGCTATAGGCATTGGGTCCAATGCCTAGCCCACCTAGTGCTTTCTGTAACCTTGATTAGAATAATATCTTATACAACATGTTCACACAAGTGAAGATGAACAAAATAATGCTTGTTTACACAATATGATTTAAGCCCCCAATATTTTGCTCTTGCTGTTCAATATTTTCTTTTTTCCTTTATATGGAAGGAAACATATGAATATATATCCTGGAAATCTGATGGATCAATAGTGTATGTGGCATAATTCATTTCGGAGAAACTAACATGCATAACCCATTACAGTTTTTTCCTTATCAGATAAATAATAGCAGGTACTAAATCAACAATAAATATGATGGGGTATAAAATACTAACAGATAAATAATAACAGCTACTAAACCCACCTCCAGATATTCTGTGCCTGTCAAGCATTGAGTCACTCTACAGCATGCATAAAATTGAAATGTCATGTACAGGGTAACAGGATAGGATAACTACCAACCTTAATGGACAGTTAGTAATGTAAGAGTTGTGTGGAATGTCAGTAACACAAATAGAGAGATGATGGACAACGTGTTTGCTACTTGTCTTCCAACCAAACTCCAATTTAAAGATGCAAACGTTACCATAGAAAATATATCACATTAACTGTGCATAAAAAGTCAAAGAATATAATGTCCATGATTGGTAAGAAAGAAGAAGATAAGTGAAATAAGAATTTTGATTGGATCACTAAACATTAGGGATCACGAGTGCTATCATATGCATGGTTTTCCAGGGGAATATCCATTGCGTCCAGGCATAACTAATAAGTGATAATTATACCTTTCCGCCTTTAATGTAGCAAAGAAACCTGTCCTTTGACATATTTGATCCATAGCTTGCATACCAAACCTCAAACTTTGATAAACCCGACCTCCATGCGGGGCAAGGATTATTAATTTGCTGAGGAAGCAGTGTTGGAATACTATGAGATGCTTCAGCTGAACTTTGCTCTCTTGGCAAGTCATTTGAGGTGACAGCCTTCCCAAGTTTATTGCCATCAAGATTTAAAGTTGTAAGGGATACAGTCACATCATCTACAATCTCAACATGATTAATGGAATGTCTGGAGTTGGAAGTCCGATCATCGTGGTCTACATCAGAATCAGAACTAGAGGTCCAGTCTACCTGAAAATTCAGCAGGATTTGAACAGATGTTAGAAAAAAAAGTTATCTTTTACCTTGTCTCAAATGCTTTCAGATGCCATAAATTATGACAGAGAAGTAGGCTATAGCCTGTTATTGTTTCTCACAAGTTATCAACAACATTAGCATCTCGATGTAGCTCTTAGAACAGAATGTTGACAATACATATATATATATAAGCAGTTTATGGGCAATAACTCTTGCCAATCAACCAGTTCCTCCATATATGCAGATATTCTGAAGCGCAAGAAACATATCAAGTCATAAGACAACAGCCATCCCAATAAAGAAGACCAGATAACCGTGTTTGAAAATAAATTTCTAGTGAACTGATGCTTAACATCAGTATCAAAAAAGTTCAGCAAAACTGATGGTTTGCAAATCACCAAGGTGAAGAAAATTAAAGTGGATGCCAAGTTTTCTGAAGTGAAAAAAATACTAGTACAAAACCGACGTTCCGATGAGTAAAAAAAATGCTGCTAACTCTTCCCTCCCAAGTAATCCTTGGTCAAAACATGGAAGGCAGGAAAGGCAGGGATATACCAGAAACTCATTCTATAGTACACACCAGTATTTATAGGACACAAGAAAGAAGGCCAAAACAAAAGTTCAATTGTGGGGTTTGAATCTTTGACAGCCCTGAAATTATGACATTAGTATGATGCTCGTTTTAAAGGTGAGAGAGTCTTCAAGGTGCATTTTAAGTAGTTGTTGGCTGATTTAAATTGTTTCTGGTTTGGCCTTTGCTTATAAGTAGCACAGCCTCAGCTCTTGCCAGATGTTCTAGAGTGCACATAGACCCTCTAAAATTTCTAGCTAGCCACCGACGCACATATCTATTTATGTGCACAATAAATTTTATAAAACTATCTTGGATACCACTAGCTGATCTTATCTTGTAATCAGCTCAAGGTATCTGAACTTGTTCTTTTATTTTATTATTGAAATATAGTTTTGAGCTTACTGTTTAGACAAAAAATTAAGATATATTCAAAATATTGAATTCTTTACCAGTACAGTTATTTTGTGATGTAATTAACCACACTATAATCATGGACCATGAAGCCTGACCTCTCTTGATTGGTATTTAAGAAACTGCACAAGGTATCCTTCATGTTCATGGATAGTGAGAATGATGAACTGTCTACCAAAATTGTCATTAGTCATCTGCTATAAATCCATTGACAGAGTCGTAGATTCATGGTTAAGATCAGCATGCAAGACGTTCTTAGATTGTGTAAAAGTGACATGGAATAAAATGGACATTTTTGTGGCTTTCTAATCAACGTGAGATATATGTCAAAGGAAAGGGGGAAAAAAACAAATTGCCTAGCAGCCAAGCGTACATCTGGAAAGCACCAGACAATTGATATAAGAACCATTAAAGTATATTTTACGCACTTCAAAGAGAATACGCTAAACTCAAAGTTGGTTCAAAGCTGCATAGAACAGTCTGAATGAATCCGTGATCATTTGATATAGTTTGTGGGAAGAATACAAACCAAGGATCAACTCTGCAGTCTGCACAAGCATCAGGATGTGCTTATATTTCCAGAATTCTCAAAGGTTCTATAAATTCATTAAACAGTAATAGCACATGGGTTCAGATTCCTATCACATTACTAAATAACACAAGGGAAAATATACTTTGCTTAGTAAGGCCGTGTTTTTGGCAAAGCAATGATTATACAGGATTATCAGAAGTCCAAGCAAAGCTACAAATAATATCTTGCAGAAAATTAACATGGGAGGGGAGTAAAATACCTCAACTGGCAAAGGATGGTTGTTGCTAATCAATATGTCTAGTGGAAGCTCAAAAGACAGAATCGGCCAAAATTTCTTCAGTTCATTTCGCACCTGGTTACATATATCTTTGTATATGAATAGCCTGAACTAAAAGATGATAGCATTACTAAAAAAAGGAACCTGTAAACAAGATAATACCTCCTGTATTACACGCCACGTGGACTCAAAGGGTCTACTTTCTAAAGATCCATCAATCGGTTTTTCTTCCAACAAAGTTCTAATGCAAGCAAGAACAGAATTTGATATGGAGTTAAGGTTGTAGCCGCCTTCCAAAGCCATCATAATCTTTCCTCCAGCAAACCTCATTAGCTAAAAGATGAAAAAGGTAACAAAGTTGAAAATTAAGCATGTGTCACGCTAAAGAGGCAAACTGTATTTACAAATGACAGAACAGATATATGCAGATGAAGGTTTTGAAGTACAGGTCACAACAAAAATTTTACAGCATGGAACAAAACCAAGTGTGAGTATGCTGAAAGATCATTACGTAACACAAGGACCTATTTGGATGCAATTGACTACTGCTAAATTTGAAATAAAAACAAAAAGTAAAACTTGAAAATGTCAAGGGATAGCAAAGAAGAGCTAAGCAAAGTAAAAAGTGCAACTATTAGTTGCACAAACTTAAAAATGCCCGATACTACCCCCACAGACTCCCTGTTTGGAGGCAGGAGTGTGTCAACTATAACTCACTGCAATTTCTAGCATACAAACAAAGATGAAACAATGTAGAAAAATGTAATTCTATAATGAACATATACAACTAGTACTCTTTTCATTAAGCATAGTCTCAAAGAGATAATCACAGTTCAAGTTTTTCTAGGAGCAGCAACAGTGCTTTCAGTGGGGAAGACCGACCTTTTTAAGCATAAGTGAATATCCAAATGGCGTAATGCAACAACCACCTAGTGGATCACCAATTGCTGTTCAACGAAGCAGGGAAAAAGTAAGAACAAGGGAGAGTTTGACACATACTCATAACATGTGAAGACATGCCTTAAACTACTTCAGTAAATTAATAAACTTAAAGGACTAATTTTTGCTTCCACCTAATGGAACGCAAGTAACAAACTAGTTCAATTTAGATTACGTTGACTTTCCTGACACCTGAGAAAGCAGGAAAGTTAGTACAGATTTAAGTACTTAAACTGTTCAAGCAATTGCCAAATGACCACACTTGTATGAAATATGAAATTGGCAAGGTACTACTTATTGACTAATGGCAATTCATGGGGGGGAAGCAGTGTTATCGACGCGCAAGGCGCAACAAGGGGCGTAAAGTCTCCTTATGCATGCACAAGGCGCAACGCGAGACGCGTGCCTCACTGAAGCGAGGCGCACGCCTGGAACAGATCTTTTCCAACATATGATATACAAGTATGAAACATGATTGTCCATAATTTTTGAGTTAGCACTTTTAATTGCTAGTTAGCATGAACTTGTTTGAAGTTATAATTCAGAGAGACACTCAAGCTGATGTTTAGAATCTTTCATCTATATATGAACAATTATCTCCATAATGTCATTGTTTCTTCAACTGACTTTTAAAGTTGCACACTTACATTAAATTACTAATTTCTTTTTTCTTTGTATATGTTAACATGAAGAGATGGACAATGAAGTAGCAAGAATCAATCAAATATCTCAATTCTCAAACTTTGTAAAAGAAAAAAACATCAAAAAGAGTAAATAAGATGCATAGAACATAAAAAAAAAGTCTATTAGATGTATTAAACATGTGTAAAGAGTCAAAAAACAGTAGATTATCACTAAAGAAACCAAAGATTAAAAATGAAACCAAGAAAACAGTATATTTTCACAAAAAACAGAAGGAAAAAAACATACATTTACTGCAGCCCGGAGATGTGGTCGTCGGTGACTTCTCTAAATGTCACCGTTGGTCACCGGATATAGGAGAGCGAGTAGTCGAGAAGAGAGAGGAGGCGAGCGATTGAGATGGGAGAGAGAGAGGCGGAAAATACAGAATGAAAACCCTAAAGAATCAATTGGGTTTAAGAAATATCGGGTTTCATACCCAAAAGCCAATTCCTAAAAAAATAATATTATTTTTGGGGCGCATGCTTCGGTATGCCCCACCTTAGGCGCAATGTGCTCACAATGCGCACGGAAGGCGAACGCCTCGTGAATGTGCAGCGCTCCGCCTCTGGTGCGGGGCCCAATTGTATCAACCCGCATTGCCTCACGCCTCGAGCACGCCTGGCACGATCGCCTTAATAACACTAGGGAAAAGGTAGGGTTAATTGCGAGCAGACACACTATAGTATCACCTAATTGCAAAGAGACCCCTCATAGTTGAACTATTTGTTGTGAAACCTCATAGCTTTACTTGTTAGGCGTAGAACCCCCGAGTGAAATTTCCTTACTTTTAAAATCATTTAAAATGTTTGAGGATGCTGATAGACCTTTTACAGTTCTATTAGTGAGGATAGACATCCAACTGTTTATTTTCTTTCTTTTTTTAAACTTTTAAAATAGTTGAAAAAGTTCATTAAAGGGGTGCATTCGCACTTGGGCCAATAATAAGGGGGGTTTATTCACCACAAGTAGAACTACAAGGGGTCTATTCGCAACAAATAGAATTATAGGGGTCTCCTTACAATTGAGTGATACTACAGGGGTCTGTTTACAATTAACCAAAAAAATAACCGAAAAAAATAAGATGTGTAAGTTTTTCAAAGGAACACTTCAGGGAACTTCAATTTTCCATATCGTTGGGAGAAGTTTGAAATGAAATGTCTTGCCAAAAAAATGATATTGAAAGACTTGTCAATAAAAACGTTTCAACACACAAAATGGAGCAGGAGAAAAAATCAAAATGTATCCTTAAAAGGTAGATGAAGGTATCTTATGCGGCTATATTTGAATTTTTAACTATATTATGTATAGGGTCTTTCTCTTAATGTGGGATAGGGATATTAGAGAAGTTACTATAGTTTAGAAGTCAGATGAGTAATTTATTGGCTTCGAGATAACATGTAGTTACTATAATTTTGAAGTTCATCCAATTTCAGGGCACAAGAATATAGGTAGTGCCAAGGTATTACACCATTCAGGACCTCTAGGTAAGATGTTCATTGCAAGCTCCATATATGAAGCTAAATCAAATAAGAATCAGATTAACATATTCTACTGTAAAAAAAAACATGGCAATTTTAGCTGATAACAAAATCCTTTACTAATAAGAGAAGGTGCAACCCAAAAACATAACTTCCAAAATCTATAAACACAACTTCCAAAAATCTATATTTAGATGGTTACCTTATGGTATTTCAATTTCATCGGAATGTATGTTCTGGTTTCTTTCTACTCGACATCATTCAAAAGAGGCAATATAAACAATTTTGTGACTAAATTAAAGATAACCAATTTATGTGTGACTATTCTGAGATGATAAACATGTCCATTGGTGTTCATTCTCTATGATATTTTAGGTTATATGAAAGATCAGTATCACTTACGCATTTTAAAATAAATGCCACAAATGACATATCCAAGAACAAGGTTTTAAATATCGTTTATCAGGGATTTATCGAACGGTCAAAATCCATATCGGATAGCAGATATCGGGGATAAGTAGTATTTATCAGAGTGACATTAATATTATGTGAAAAAGAAATAATACAAGCGTTTTTAAAATAGTCCAATTTTCACAATAGTTGCCTGTATTATCTATAGAAATTTCTATAGAAATTCCTATAAAATGTTTTTGCTTAAGAAATCATTCCATTATATTCATTCTTGTAAAAACTGAAGATTAAACAAAATCTTTTATCAGTCAATTTCAGCAATTAACATACATCAAACAGCAGGACTAGAAGTAGGAACTTGGTTAGAAACTCTGAAGAAGGACATGCTAATGCTTAACTTTGTGGAGGAGATAGCCAACAAGAAAACTGAATAAATGAGTAGGATTCATGACACCAAAATGGAGACAAAAGTTTTGTTGTTGTAGTTGAAAGAGGGAACGTTCCACTTAAATCCATTAGAAAACAATTCTAGGAAGAAGTTTGAAAATAATTTAGAACACCCATAAGGACCTTTTAAACCGTGTCAAGAAATTAGGTTTGTGGCATATTTGACAATGAAATTTTAACTAGGATCCTATATGCATGCATATGATAGATGTAAACTTTATAGCATAAACCTTGGCATATTAAACTTCAATTTTTAGTTTTCTACAAGGACGCATAAATGTTCTTCACAAAAAGCTAGATGATGTTAGCAATTGATGTATAAAAAGATAAGAAAATTGTTCTTGCACCCAAGAAGGGTAAGTAAAGCCAATGACACCAAATGAAATAGCTAACACATAAATTAAACGCTCCATCTAGCAGATCTGTCAAATAATTGAGTCAGCACATTGGTGTAGATTATAAGCTCAACTTTGAAAAAGTTTCATGTGATATTTAGTGGATAAAGCAGATTCACCAAGTAACTCAGATAGATATTCATTCTATATGTTTATAAATATGTATATTACCTTTTCCAGACTTCAAATATCAATTCACATGGCATCAAAATAGATAAATTTCATCCGAACTTCTACATATGCAATGGTCTAAATTTCATCCAATTTCATGTACAATTAAGTACTCACATTAAAAGTAGAAAGATTTTTTTTTTTTGGGGGGGGTCCTCAAATTTAAAGGATTGAGAATTAATAAAAACAAAAGAGAATACATGGACTGTAGTTTCATTACATTATGAAAAGGAAAGAACCAATCACTCTGGCAATCTAGGATCAATCATTCCTCAAGATGGTAAAATTTCGGATGATGTAATTCATGGAAATGAATCGGGATGGTTAATGGGGAGAGTGCTTGTGGAGTCTTATGTGATCATTCAATACCTATGAAATTAAAGGAAAAAATCTACTGGCCAGTTAAAAGACTGACAATTTTGCGAATAAAAAATATTGGCAATTAAGAACAACATGTGTAGAAAAATGTATGCAACAGAATGCTCTGTGGACGTGTGAATATACATCAAGAAATAGAAAAACATGAGTGCATTTTGGAAGTTAGAGATGATTCCTATTAGGAATTAACGAAAGAATCACATGAGATGGTTTAGCCATGTGCAAAGGAGGCCTCTAAAAGCACCAGGTAAGAGATTAATAAGATTATAGTTAATGGAGCAAAGAAGGCTAGTGCTATGCTCAATAGAACTTGATCGAAAGCATTAAAGACATGGTAATTTCAACTTCACAAAAGAGATATATAACATGTGATAGAACTAAATGAAAGAATAAGATTCATGTAGCAGACTTAAAAAGTTTAGGATAAAGGTTTTGTTCTTGTTTTTAAAAGTTCACTCAAGCAAGTTGATGTTTGGATCAACTTCTAATCAGCTTGCATTTCTTAGGTCTCAATTCTACATTTTGCATTTGTAAATGAATTTATATACTGAATCATTCTTTTTACAGTTAATAGGTGAAAACAAATACCAAACAAACAAGGGTTATCCATGAAAATTATTGTGTTATACGAGGTTGTTCCATTGCTCCATCTTCTGATTTTCATTAGTGGTAAAATTAAAAAAATGAACTATTAGTTAAGAGATGACACATTAGATGGTGATGCGGAACAACGAGATTTTTAGGGATTTATGGTGGGGATTTGGGAGATTTAGGGAAGAACAAAGATTTAAGGAAAGCTAAGGTTTGAAAAGATAACAAATTAACAATTTTAACACGACATGACCACAGATCGCAACCCGAGCCTTGACTTCACCACCATTGACCCAATCTTAAAGATCAAATCAATTACCTAAAGTCTCACAAAGGGAACCAAATTTTCTTCAAATAATAATTGCTTTATTTCATAGAATTAGCCTTTTTAAATAAGTCTTCAACAACTACAAGTTCACTCCCATATCCGATGTGGGACTAAAACTTATTGAGCAAACACAATAAATAAGAAATAAAAAGTAATATTAACTAGACTCCAAGCCTTCTCAAAATCAAAGCCACATATGAGCTGAGGCAACACGACGGCGGTGGCGAAAATATGTGCGAAGTGGAGGTTGTGTCATGTCCTCATCAATTCTCCCGGGATGGGAAGAACTCAACCCTGTCGAGTAAGGCTCTAACTAGCCCTCATAATACTCTAATAGATCCGGAACAAGGCGCTGCAGGTCCTCACGAGTAATCCATGTATCATCAGATTCAGGACGATTTTTCCAACGCACTAGATATCGTCTGCAACTACCATCTCGGGTGGAGATGATTTGGTCATCCCGAATGCTATCAATCTGTTCAGTTGTAAATGGGACAAAAGTAGTAGGCAGTGGTGGCAACGAGGATCTCTTAAGGAAAGGATCAGGGGTAGGCTCGTCAAGAACCACAAGTGGATTTTCAGGGTTAAAAAGAGGACCTTTATAAGCTACCAAATCTACAATATTAAATGTCGAACTAATTCCGAAATCTGGAGGTAAATCGATTACATAAGCATTTGAGTTAATTTTCTTGATAATCTTAAAAGCAATGTTATCAATAGCAGATAGCGTCGCGTAGTGGTGAGGCGTAGCTAAGGCTATTTGGGGCTATTACGACAAAATAGCGATAAAAACGCACAATCAAATAGCGGTCTAATTTAAATATGTACAAATATTAAAAAATTAAAGAAAAATCTAAAAATATATATTTTATGATTTAAAGAGATCCTAAATATAAAATAAACATGTAACCATCACATAATACTTAAGATAACTGGAGGAGTCAAAGAGTCCCGTCGTTTTCGAGAAGATGAGCTATGCAGTAAGAGGATAGCACTAGGAGGAGCTCACGGCGAGAGGTGAGAGGAAGTGCTAAGGTACGTGCTAGAGGCTATGGTAGGTGGTGAAACTATGCCGGAAATCACGGAAGGGCGGTGGGATGCAGTGGTTGCGGGTTGGGTTTAACTTTTAAAAAATAAACCTTAAATTGCTTTTAAATAGCAGTCAAAAAGCAAATTGTGCCCGCAATCGCTAGCTATTCACCATTATGGCGCGCTATTGGCTTCTTTTGCGAGCAGAAGTACATATTCCGCAATATGTCACCGTTGTTAGGTGAAAGCGTAGCGGAAAGAAACCGCTAACGCTATTAGCGCCGCTATTACGGGGCTATTTACTGCTATTTATAATAGTGCTTAAAAGATCCAGCACTACGAGCATGCAATTTCTTGATGGCTCCAGGTGGAAACTGTTCCGGGCGAATCCGAATCATTACATAATCACCTTCGTTAAATTCAAGATTATTCTATGTAAATCAGCATGAGACTTATATTGTTATTGCTTTGTTGAATTTTCTTGTTGATATCTTGATGCAAATCATGAATGTGTGATGCAAATGTAACTATTGACTTGGACACCCTAGGATGATGTGACATGGGAATAAGGTCTATAGGCTTCCTAGGCTTGTAACCATGCACAACTTCAAATGGACTCATGCCTACTGACCTATTGTATGCAAACTGTAGTAGATAACAGAAAATCCCAATTTCCTAAATTCTCACCAACCAAACAGCGCAAAAGATTGCCTAGACCCCTATTAACTACCTCAGTTTGACCATCAATTTGGGGATGAAAAACAAACGAATACTGAACTTTGGTCCCCATCTTGTGCCATAGAGTTTTCCAAAAATAACTCATAAACTTCACATCCCTGTCAAATACAATGGTTTTAGGCAAACCATGTAATTTGACCACACCATCAAAGTAAATCCGAGTAATTTTGGAAACATCAGACGTTTTGTTGCACGGCAAGAAATGGGTCATCTTTGAAAAGCGATCCACAACTATAAAAATGGAATCATGTTTTCTAATAGTCTTACGAAGTCCCAACACGAAATCCATACTCACATTCTGCCAGGGACGATCTGGAACAGAGAGAGGTGTGTACAGACCAGTATTTTGTTTACATTGCTTAGCTAATTGGCAAGTGCGACATTATCTTATTAACATCGCAACATCTCTTTTAAGGCTTGGCCAGTAAAACAAAGTTTCCACAGCCTCTATAGTCTTTTGACGACCAAAATGACCAGCAAGGCCTCCTGCATGTAATTCCCAAACAAGATAATCTCTCAAAGAAGTACGGAGAATGCATAACTTGTGAAATCGAAATAAATAGCCATCTTAGAGCAAAAAACCATCTATCTCGGGAGTCACTCCTTTTAAAGAAACAAAAATCTCTCCAAAGTCGGGACATGATTCGTACTCCCCTTTGATTCTTTCGAAACCCACTACCTCCGCACTCATTTGGTTAAGACAAGCTCGACGACTTGCATCAGCCACATTGTTCTCAACTCCAACCATGTGTTTAAGGGTATAAGTGGTCTTGTAGAAAATCAACCCATTGAGCATGTCTGGCATTGAGTTTCTTCTGAGAGTTAAGATACCGAAGGGCTTCATGGTCCGAATAAATAACGAATTCTTGCGATAAAAGATAATGTCACCAATGACACGCGCATAGAACTCCTTATCGTAGGTAGAGTAATTCAGTTTAGCACTACTAAGTTTTTCACTAAAGTAGGCAATGTGGTGCTTCTCCTGGCTCAATACTTCACCTATACCAATGCTCGAGGCGTCAAACACGACCTCATACACCTTAGAGAAATTAGGAAGTCTCATAACAGATGCATCGGTCATTCTCTACTTGATTTCTTTAAAAACCGTGGCAGCTTCTTCGGACCATTGATATTCCTCTTTTTTTAAGCAATCTGTAATTAAGGACATGATAGCACTAAACTCCTTAATAAATCGCCTGTAGAAAGTTACGAGTTCATGAAAACTTCTTACATTTCGTATACTCCGGGGCTCGGGCCACTCTACGATTGCCTGAACCTTTTGAGGGTCAGCGGAAACTCCTTGAGAAGACACAACAAATTCTAAAAATATAACTTGGTTAGTCATGAAAACACATTTCTTAGGATTTGCAAATAGCTTCTCTTTCCTCAAGGTGAGACAAACTTGACTAAGATGGTCAATATGATGCTCCAGCGACTTACTATAAGATATCATCAAAGTAAACGAGCAAAAATTTACCCATAAAAGATCGTAGTACCTGAGTCATAACTCACATGAAGGTGCTGGGAGCATTTGTCAACCAAAAAGGCATAACCATCCGCTCGTATAGACCATCTTTCATCTTAAAAGCTATCTTCCACTCATCCTCTGGACGAATCCTAATTTGATGGTAGCCACTCTTCAAATCAATTTTGAAAAATATGATAGCTCCAGACATCATATCTAACATATCATCCAGCCTAGGAATAGGAAACCGATATTTAACGGTGATCTTGTTGATTGCTCGACTATCAACACACATTCTCCATGAACCGTCTTTCTTAGGGGTTAATAATATCGACACATCGCACGGACTCAAACTCTCTTTAATGAACCTCTTAGTCAACAGTTCTTCAACCTGCCTCTAGAGTTCGTCATTCTCAGTTGGATTCATTCTGTAATGAGACAAGTTGGGAAGAGTAGATCCTGGAACAAAATCTATAGCATGTTGGATGTCACGCATCGGGGGTAGAGCGTCCGGGAGTTCTTCCGGGAAAACATCTGCAAATTCCTTTAATATAGGAGTTACCGCAGAAGGAATTTGCTCTTTGGAGTTTTCAGTAATCTTCCTAGCAACAAGGGCAACAATGGTAGACCCTTTAGCAACCTCTTTATCCAGAGACTTGGAGCTGATCAAATTGAGTCCCCTTTGATTGTTGGAGGAATCGGCCCGTTTAGGAGTAGGTGGAGGAACAGGTTGCGATAGAACTAATTTGATCCTTTTACCATTATGGACGAAAGAATGAGTGTTTGATCGTCCATAGATAGTGATATCTAGATCATATATCCAGGGTCTACCTAAAATGATGTGTCCACCGTCCATGGTAACAATGTCATACCAAATTTTATCCGAATAAGTAACAAAATGGATCGGGATAAGACATCGCTCTTTAACCTCAATGGACGTAGTATTCACCCAAGATACTTTATATAGTTGAGGATGGGGAACAGACTTCACTCCAAGTACAGTCACCATGTTGGAGGCGACGGTGTTGAAACAACTCCCACTGTCAATTATGACTCGACAGTTTTTGTCATTGATTTTTGTAGTTGTGTAAAAAATTATGGTTTTTCGCCAGTCATCACTATCCTTAGGTTGAGCTAATGCGCACCTCACAACACTAAGTCGACGGGAAACTTCGTCCACTTTGTTGATCGAGGGTGTGGGCACGCTCCAAAGACATCCTAAGATGGTCTCAGCAGATTCATCCTCCTAAACATCTTCATTAGGGTTATGGACAATCTCCTCTAAATCATCCTGATCACTGTCTGATCGGGTCTCAACAATTAAAGTCATTGTTTTACTCGGACACTGAGCAGCAATTTGACCAAACCCTTGACACCTAAAACATCGAGTAGATTGAGCCAATCTAGATGACTCGCTATAAACTCCATTGCCTTTATCATCTGACTTCTGCATGGAGGTACTAGTTCCAGTTCGGGGTTGAGACTAGGGTTGACTAAGTGAGGACTTAACAATGATGGACTTATTAGTATTATTCCTATAGTCGGTGTGTCTAGTGAAAGGAGAGTCTTGTGGTCGATCTAAATCTTGGACAAGCTGATATGCTTACTCTAGAGTGGAGATGTCTCGCACAAAGTTCGCGTCTAAGATCTTCCTTAAGTCCTGAGCGAAATCTAGATAACACTACAGTGTCAGATTCATTCTCGTCATACCTAACCAGAAATTCATCAAATTTGGTGATGTACTCCGATACTGGCCGATTGTCTTGCATCAAGCGTTGCCATTGATCGAGCAAGCGTTGTTTGTACGACACATGCAAGTATTTTTTTTGGAGTTTTAATTTCATCTCATCCTAAGTCTGTATGGGCTCTTGCCTCCTAAGAATCATCAGCTTCTCAACGTTAGACAAATATTGTCTAGCCTGACCCACTAGCTTCATTTTGGCAAATCGAATTCGTCTCTTATCGGACATTTTATACCAACCGAAATAGTGGTCCATGTCCTACATCCAATCGATAAAAACCTAAAGATCCAACTGGCCTTTGAAGGTGGATGCCTCTAGTTTAACGTACTTCAGATGCATCTCATCTGGATCAAAAGGTGGATTGTCCATAGGTGAGCGATTTCCAAAAGGATTGGCATGAGGGCCTATGTACTCATGAGGTTGATGTGGATAATGTCCGTTTCGAGATCTGCCTTCTTCATCACGTTCATGGAGCCTATCCGTCACTTGGTCCAAAGGTTCCCTAGTCTCTATCAAATCTTGTTCAACAATGTCGAATCGCGCATTTAAGATTTTTATGGCTTTTGTAAGGCTTGCAAGGTTTGGATCCATCTCGGAATTAGGATCTGGGGGAGAATATTGTGTTCCACTACGAGTGCGCATGCAGCAGATTAATTTCTAAATGCAATCTAGATGATCTTAATAATAACGATGCAATGAAGTGCTAACTAATTTTCGCCTAAATGCAATCTATCAAAATGCAAAATCAATTCAAACACCTAACATGATGCCAGATGATAATGTGGAATACGATGGAAAATTGAGAAATCAACAAGGAGACCAATTCGCAATGTTCAATATGTTATCCCACGGTTTGTTACAAATTAGACATCAATTATTTAACTTGTGATAATTATATCGACAACAAAATCCACGCTGATAATATTGAACCGTAAGATTGCAGCAAGATAATTAACGAAGCTAAATTTAGAATAGTTCTAATTTAAAATCGAGATCTAGCACCAATAAAGGTAGAACAGAATCACACACTCACAAGTTTAGTGGACAGCCAACAATTTTGATAGCATGCAAGATGAACCGATCTAAAAGTGATTGCAGCAATATCTAGATCAATTAGAAAGACGTAGAATCGATGATATTAGAATTACCTTGATGAAGATTCGCTAACAAACCTCTGGTTGATGGTACTGTAGGCTATTGAATTGTTGTTGTTTGCTGTTGTTACTGTATTGCAGTTGTTGTGATGTTGTTGTTGTTGCTCTTAGAGAATTGCTCTCCTGTCTCCGTCAAGGGCGAGGCGGTCGTCTCGACGGTGTGAAGGACTAGCAAGAGGGCTAGTTGACGTCGACGATGAGGGGGGTGGTCGTCGCAGCAGTTGTTGATGCGGGAAAGTTGATGGAGATCGGATCTGATCTGAGAGGGGATCGGATCTGAGAGGGGGTGGTCGTCGTGGCGACTGTCGTCGTCTCCGATACAGTGGATACAGTGGAAGGCTGCTCGTGGTGGAGGAGATGGCGTCTGGGGCGGGGGGACTGCTCGTGTTGGAAGAGATGGCGGCTGTGGTGCAGGAGATAGCGGCTGGGGGGACTCGGTGGCTTGTGGAAAAGGAGATCAGGGGAGGGTGGCGGCGCGTATGGCAAAGGAGGAGCAGGTGGTGGCGACTGTGTGGCGGGGATTGAGGGCGAAAGAGGAGAGAAGGGAATTGAGGGCGTTGTGGGGGAGGGAGAGGACGCGGAGGCGGGGACGGTGGGGGTTTTGGTTGCGGTTTGGAGGTGGGATGAGGGAGGCAGTTGGAGGAAAAACTAGGTCTAGGGTTTTTTTATTTGTAATGAAGGGTTGTGATGAGTTTTGAGAGTTGATAGGGGTCTAACACATATTTGGATCTGGCTCTTCTTTTTTCGGATTTTTTTTAGATCTGGCTCATTTCTCTTTTTTTTACAAACTAAAAAAATAAAAATAGAATAAGTGAGAGGAAGAAAGAGATGGAAGAACCTGAGGTGGAGAAGAATCTGGTTGATCAACCTTGCTCTGATGCCAAAAATGATGCGGGACAACGGGATTTTTAGGGATTTATGGTGGGGATTTGGGAGATTTAGGGAAGAACAAGGATCTGGGGAAAGCTAGGGTTTGAAAAGATAACAAATTAATAATTTTAACACGATATGACCACGGATCGCAACCCAGGCCTTGGCTTCACCACCATTGACTCAATCTTAAAGATCAAATCAATTACCCAAAGTCTCACAAAGGAAACCAAATTTTCTTCAAATAATCATTTTGCTTTATTTCATAGAATTGGCCTCTTTAAATAGGCCTTCAACAACTACAAGTTCATTCCCATATCCAATGTGGGACTAAAAATTATTGGACAAATACAATAAAGAGGAAATAAAAAGTAATACTAGCTAGACTCCAAGTCTTCTCAAGATCAAAGCCACATATGAGCTGAGGCAACACGACGACGACAGCGAAATTATGTACGAAGTGGAGGTTGTGCCATGTCCTCATCAGATGGGCTTATGAATAAGAAGTTACAGACAATTACATGACTCATAAGGTTATGATCCACTGAGGATAGACGTTCATGCATGACTTACTTTTATAACAGTAACTTAGTCATAAGCATAGCAAATTGACATCATTTCGAAGGAACAGATAATTGCAGATTCCTATCAAATGAATCCACTTGAGAATACCTTATTGTTTGTATTGTCTTCTATACAATCAATGTTCAGAAGGTACACATTTTCCTTGCTACTATTACACTGAATAAGCATGGTGCAAGTATATCATGTTGCAGAAATTTCTAGTTTGCAGAGTGAGAATAACTATGGAAATAGTTCAACAAAATACAGTGAAGCCTAACCTGCATCAAATCCAGCAGAAATTAGAATAATGTCCGGATTATAAGCTTCAGCCACAGGAATTAGTATATGATCCCAGACAGCAATGTAATCAGCATCACCACATTTTCCATGTTCCCAAGGAACATTTATATTATATCCCATTCCTAGATCTTCCCCAATCATACAAATAGAACCATCGCCACCAGCTGGATAGAAACTTCCAAAATCAAACCTGGAATCAAAACATGCTTATTACCATGCTGCTAAGCGAAATTAAAAGGGACATAATGATATCTCTCACCACATCAAGATTCCATGGACTGCTCACAGGAGCGATTAAACATGATTAATTGTTTCCATAAGTTTTCCCTTTTCCATTTTTTTCTTCCATATTATGCAAATTACAAACAATTTATACAACTGAACAACGATATTCCAGGTCAACTGTTGCCTTTGAAACTTAAATGAATTCATCTTCATAGCATTAAAAAGAAGTCTTAGCATATACTATGAGAATTGGAATCAACAAGAAAGTTAAAAGGAAAAAAAATATGATAACAAGAAAAGAAAATTTATGTGAATAAAATTAAGAAACAAGAACAACCAAAATCGGTACCTGTGTATGGAGAAGAACAAAACCCGAGGGTCACTATAAAATGCTTTTTGCGTGCCATTGCCGTGATGTACATCCCAATCTACAATTAAAATCTTTTGGATACCCAATTCTGGCTGTGATATAAAGATAAAAAAGAATAACTTCAAAGTCAACTACATGGGAAGAACTCCAGTCCAGCCTTATCTAAGCTGATTTTTAGCAAAAGATTACTAAAAGAAACCATGTCCATACTCTCTGATTTTTAGCAAAGAATTACTAAAAGAAATAATGTCCATACTCTCTCATTTAGGAGAACATTTGCTGCAATCGCGATATTGTTAAAGATGCAAAATCCCATAGCTTCATTAGTTTCCGCATGATGCCCTGGAGGCCTAACAACAGACATAGCAGAGCTCAACTCTCTACTTGCCACCTTCATAGATGCCTATTTGGAGAAAGAGCCAAACTAACAAAGATCAAAAAGAATATTTGAAGGAACAAAGTACAAATTACAGATTTGGTTTAAAATTTAATGTTTATTTCCAAAAGGACAATATACATTAATTGTTCAACTAAGTCATTTATCTGAACTACACAATAATTGTAGCACGTAAGAAATAGGAAGCCGGGCACTTTACCTCAACAACTGAACCTGCAGCAAGGTAAGCTGCTTCAGATGAACCTTTGTTAAAATAAATTGAATTGAACTTGGAAGCAATATTCGGACGACGTGAATCAAATTCGTTGGAGCTGATAGTCCTGATTAAATCAATATGTCTTTTTGTATGAACATAAGCGAGATGTTTGTCATCAGCATGATTTGCATTCAGTACCACACATCTGAAATAAATTGTCACCAAAGTTAAGAATATGAAAGCAGAAGGATAAAGTAATAAACAAGTGAAAAAAAATAAGGTTTAAAGATTCAGAGAACATAAATAAAGTTCTGATACAATGATGAATGTGATACGGTTCTGTGGAAGACCAACAATTAATCACCTAAATCTCTCCCACTAATTACAAGGATTTCTCGTGATTTCAACAACCATAATTAGTGTTATTGAGGCGCAAGGTGCAACACGGGGCACAAAGTCTCCTTATGCGCACCATGAGCAAGGCGCAACGTGAGGCGCACGCCTCACTAAAGCGAGGGTGCACACTTGAAGCGTATCTTTTTCAATATATGGAATACAAGTATGAAACATGATTGTCCATAATTTTCGTGTTAGCACTTTTAATTGCTAGTTTGCATGAACTTGTTTGAAGTTATAATTCAGAGAGAGACACTCAAGCATACGTTTGGAATCTTTCATCTATAGATGGACAATTATCTCCATAATATCATTGTTTCTTCAACTGACTTTTAAAGTTGCACACTTATATTAAAGTACTAATTACTTTTTTCTTTTGATATGTTAACATGAAGAGATGGAGAATGAAGTAGCAAGAATCAATCGATTATCTCAATTCTCAAACTTTGTAAAAATAAAACATCAAGAGTAAATTAGATAGATAGAACATCAAAAAGAGTCTATTAGATGTTAAACATGTGTAAAGAGTCAAAAAACAGTAGATTATCACTAAAAAAAGAGATTAAAAAAGAAACCATGAAAACATCATATTTTCACAAAAAAACAAAAGGAAAAAAGAAAAAAAAAGTGTACATTTACTGCTACGTGGAGATGTGATCACTGGTGGCTTCTCTGGACGTTGCCAGTGGCTTACCGTTGGTCACCGGATATGGGAGAGGGAGTGGCAAGTAGTCGAGATGAGAGAGAGCGAGAAGAGACGAGCGATTGAGATGGGGATAGAGAGAGGGCGGCGCAAAAAACAGAAGCAAAACCCTAAAGAATCAATTGGTTCAAGAAAACATCGGGTTTCATACCCAAAACCCAATTCCAAAAAAACTATATCACTTCTGGGGCACACGCTTCAGTGCGCCCTACCTCAGGCGCAACGCCCTTACGAAGCGCGCGCCTTGTAAACGTGCAATGCTCTACCTCTAGTGCGGGGCGCAATTGCATCAACCCGCATCACCTCGCGCCTCGGGGACACCTAGGGCGATCGCCTCAATGACACTGACCATGTTATCAAAATTACATGTCGTGAATATGACTTTAATATTTCCATAGAAAACGAAATAGGAAATCAAGCTAATCTGAAACTACAATATATGTAAATTAATGAAGCAACACATAAGCCCTAGGAACATTGTTGCTAGCAACACTAGAAAAGGGAACAAATTCAAGGGACAAGTGACATGACATGCATATGTATCCATCATAATTACTAAGTTGGGCACAATTAATACTGGATTTCATAAGGGAATAAGGGTATTCTTTATATTTAAAAATCCTTTATATGTGTTCTGATCTCAATCCAAAATTCTCTGTCATTTCCCCTACCTATTGATTTCATCACAGTTAACCTACATCTAAAGTTATA
The DNA here is from genome assembly GCA_022839385.1 of Asparagus kiusianus. Taxonomy (NCBI): domain Eukaryota; kingdom Viridiplantae; phylum Streptophyta; class Magnoliopsida; order Asparagales; family Asparagaceae; genus Asparagus; species Asparagus kiusianus. The sequence continues at coordinate 896,718 of BQKN01067501.1, read as the reverse complement.
GAAAACGTTACGCATTGAACCCAACGCCTAGGCAGGAGCCTAGGCGCCAAGACGAATTGCATTTCGATTTAAGTGGTGGTAGTCTTATTGAAGGTCAAAGGTATTGCAGGTGTTCGTAGTAGGAGGCTGGATGGGTTCGGAGGAGGTTAGAGGCTATAGTGAAGGAAATCATGACCAGGGCCTAAGTATTGCAGTCTGCGTACGCGGCCAAGCTCCGTAAGAGCACCTAAGACCTAGGCAAATGGCCTAGGTACCGCCTAGGCCTAGATGGGTGCCTAGAAATAGAGTTATTTAGATATTAGTCCCTCAAATCTTCAATAATTCCATATTAGTCCCTCAAATCTCAATAATTTCTCCTCAGTCCCTAAAATCCTAAGGAGTCTTGCAATTCGGTCTCTCAATAACCAAAATACTCCTTAGTTATAATTTCACTTTTCAAACTCATTTTACTAAAAAAAGAGTTATTTGCACTTTGGTACTCTGAAGTTTACACATTTTTAACTTTAACATCCCCAAGTTTTTTGACGCTTTTGAAATTTATACCCTCTTAACCTTGATAGCCCGAAGTTTTGTTTTTGACATTTCGATACCCTAAACTTTAAAGTGTCAAAGTTAAAAGATGTGTATACTTTGAGGTATCAAAATTTAAAAAAAAACATAGAACCTTTGGGTTATATATGAAAGTTAACAAATGTGTATATATTTTGGGGTATCAAAGTGTCAAAAAAAGTTTGAGGTATCAAAGTTGAAAAGGTGTAAAGCTTAGGGTATATAGGTGTCAAAAAATTCGGGTATTAAAGTTTAAAAAGTTGTAAACTTTTGAGTCTCAAATTGCAAATAAACCTCAGAAAAAACATTATCTGAGAATAGTTTGGTCATTGAGGGACCAAATTGCAATAACCCTAGGACTTGAGGGACTAATGAGCAATTTCATAGATTTGATGGACTAATATGGAATAATTGAAGATTATCATTCTTCTTTTCATTCTTTCTAATTGTCTAGGGTTCCACTCAGTACTACACAGTCACAGTGAAAGGAGATTAAAACACAACAATTTCGATCCATAATCATCACAATTTCAGGTAGCATCCAAGTCAAAAGGCGTTGCATTTCTACCAAGTGAAAGCCATAGCTAGCAAAATCCAGACTTTTCCAACAACCCACACCATAATCTCACTCTTTCCCTTCTCCTCCTCGAAGAAGTTACACAAACAAACAAGAAAATTAAAAGGAACAAGGGAATAAAACTTTTGGATGGGTTCGAGGGGGAGACGCCACCAGTCTCCGTGTTTGGAGGCAAACCCTAATTCTGCACTGCCATTCGAAGTTTTTATTTGGGTTTGACTGGCTTTGAGGTGAAAAAATTACACAAAAGAAAAAGAATTTCATCAAAAAAGTATAAAATAAATACCTTTCAAGGATCCCCTCGGCCTGGAGCTTCCTCCAAATGGCTCTGATCCGCTGCGGATTCTCGGGATGTCGCTCGCCGTCTGGCGTCGCGTGCCGGCACATCCTCTCGTCGTATACTAGACCAACACGTGGAGATCTGGAGTTTTCCGGTGACTCCATGATCGCCGGCGAAGATCACGAATTTTAGAGCGGACAAGAGGTAGAGAGTCGCTGGGGGAACGGAACTAGTAGGTGGAAAATAGACAGGCAGGGGACTTGGTTTGTTACTTTCTATGTTTCTTTTTCTTTTTCTTTTTTATTTTTTCTTCAGGTAATACTTTATTTTGGGAGGGAAAACAGTGCCTTTTTTATGGTTATTTGTGGTTTGAAATTTTTTGAAATTGGATTGGCTCTTCTGCCTCATCAAATTTCATAGGTGTTATTTAGGTTATTGTTTGGCATATAATAAAGTTAATTGTTCTTGTTCATTTATTGAACTTAAAAGTTACAAAAATTATATAGAAGAGAATTCTTATGCACATGTGAAAATAATTGAATCCCTCAAAAAGTGTTGACCACTTATTTATGAGCTTTTACGTCAGTTGTTCAAAATAAGGCTTTTATTTATTTATTTTTATTTTCTATCTAAATGATAATAAGATAATTTTCTATACTATCTTCTTCCATCCTCATTCATCTGAATGATTAGGGAATCTCTATCAATAAAAATTATACCACCATCAACGATGACAGATACACGAGCCGGCCCCCCCCCCCCCCGCGCCCCCCCCCCCCCCCCCAAAGCCAAGCATCGCTGGTGGAGATCGACCATTGACGAAGCAAAAAAAATTTATCTGAATATGTGTGGGTCGCAACTAACCTTTACTTTTAATTTACCCCCGTTGAGTAAAGGAATAAACCTCAAAATTGAATTAGTAACTTCTGTAATGCTTATTTATTTTGGGGATGTGTAGTAGGGTTGAGCAACCTTCGATTTTAACCGACCAAATCGACCTAACAGGCCACTTTTCGACAGTTCGGGTCGGTTTTCCACTCAGTTAGGTTCGGGTCAGGTTAGTTGTCTTCACAATCAAAGACGCGGATTGAACAACGTTGAAACTAAACTCAGTTTCTTGGTGACTTAAAATGTGCATTCATTTATCATATTCGAGAAGCACCCATTTTAAGGCGCATCCATTTATCATATTCAAGAAGCACTCAACATAACTCACTTTTGTGGAGCCCACTAAACATAACCCTTGTGTTTTTGTTCTTTGCTAGCTCAAAGATAGTTGTACTACCCAAAGAGCTCAAAATCATCTCCAATTTTCATCTCCTAGCTGCTCAAAATAGAGCAATGTCCTTTCTTCTTCAACAAATCATGTTTTAGTTATCAAAATAAATTAAAATCACAATTTCTATTAGCCTCTTTTGCTAGGTCTCAATTAATATTTGATACCTTTGTCTTCTCTTTTGTATCTGTTGGAACTTAGATGCAAGCTTAGAGGGGGGTTGAATAGGATTGCTACGATTTTTCGACTAACTCAGAATAAGCATTGAAAATATAATAAGTGAAAAACTAAAAGCAGACCAACATATGAGCACACGAGATTTTTATAGTGGTTCGGAACAAAATCCTACATCCACTCTTTCTTTTCGCAAAGGGCCTTCCTCACAATGACGAGAGTTCACCTGAATCACAACTCGATTAAGTAAGCTTTCAAGACTGCACTCTAGAATCTACATGAAACTAGTTGTCTGACCTAACTCTTCACAATGATCAGAAGAAACCAAGTCCTAGCTAGCTCACCCTTAATTTACTAGCTTGAGCACGCCAATCCTCAATTACCCCGGCTTAAGTACGTCGTAAAACTTATAAGTTTAAAATACAAAACAATTCAAAGCACAACTAGAAAATTCTTGTAGCCCTTTTAACAAAACCGCCCAATCAAACCGATGACGGTGAATACCCGTAAAGAAGCAATGTTGAAGTCAAACGCAAAGAGCACTTCATCTCGTTGAAATAATCCTTTGATGACGAGTGTGATGAGAAGAAGTTGAACGATGCTCCGGGGGTTCAATCCTCAAATAAAACTCTCTCACAAGCCCTAGAATAAAATCTCTCCTTTTATGCAATTGCCTCTCTCTTCTCTTATTGTCTATCTTTTTTCTTTTCCTCAATTCATCTTAAAAAAGAACTTAATAGCAATGTTGAAAATAGCGATAACGCATAGCGTAACACTTACCTCCGGTTAAGTTACAATAGCGATAACGCATAGCGTAACGTAGGTTAAATAATTTATTGTTATTTAAATAATTTATAGATATATAACATTCAAAATAAAAAAAATATGAATAATCATCGCAATTCTCAATTTCACAAATCAATATATCATCACAATTTTATAAATCAATATATCATCAAAATGAAAAAAAAACATTTCATTCTCACTCTCATTTTACTTATCAATATTTCACAAATCAATATATCACAATTTCACAAATTAATAGCTACAGTATTTAATTTTCATATACTTGCACCAAATTATAACCTAAATATAGTTAATTTTTTACTGTTAATTAACTTAATTTTACAGTAAAATAGTTACAGTAATTAAGATAACAAATTAAAAGTGTTTAACTATTCCGTTCCAATTATTTTTTACTGTAGCTAAAGGAAAAAAAGAACAGCTCTTCGTTCCCACTTAATTTACCTACAGGGAAATGACAGCTGGATAAAAAAACAAAGAAAAAATAAAGGCTGATGGATTGACAGAAATAAACAAAATAAAAAAATGAAAGCTGAAGTCTGGAACCTTCTCGTTGAGGAGAACAAAAAAGAAAGCGGAAACGAAAGAAAAAAAGAAAGAGAAAGGAAAAAATAAACTGACCTTGCGCTGCCGAGCCGAACTTCGTCGTCTTCATGGCCGATCGTCGTCGTCTTCGTGGCCGCCCGTGGAGGATGCAGACAACTTTCGGAGGAAAGGTAAGTGATCGACAAAACCTAGCTTGATTTCCTTCTCTCTCTTTTTTCCCCCTTTTTGACTTCGGCTTTAAGCGTGGGGAGCGGTTTTAGACCCGAACCCTCTTTCTTGCGGACCTGGGCATGAGCCGATCACCTTGCGCCCTGAAAAACACCAATCACAGCCATTAATCAAAGCAATCAAATAACGTAGGTTTTCAAACGCTATGAAGAAACGCCATGTATCGTACGCTATGGCCAAAATAGCGTAGGTTATTTGGTATTTGCGCTATTTCAAAACGCCACGTAACGTTATCTCACCGCTACGTCACGTTAAACGCCATTTTACGCTACAAAACGCGCTATTTTCAACATTGCTTAATAGTATATGGAAGAGATACCCTAATCAGAGTCCAAATAGGAGATCAAAAAAATCAACGAACGACTAAGATTAAAATTTATAATCTGCCAATACTCGTCGCAATCATCAATTGTGGATCATAATTATCAATGGTCAATTGATGATCACTGATGGTTGATTGTAGTCTATCGATTGTGCAAATTCTAGTATCTCAATTTCTGTGATTGTTGACTGTAGTGCATCGATGGTCCTTGCGATCATTAATGGTTGACTTTAGACCATTGATGGTTCGAAATCTAATTTTTTTCCCTTGATTCTTTCTTGTAGTCCATCGATGATTTGACTTGTCCATCGATGGTGCCACATGATCATCGATGGTTCAATGGCTAAAATCAACTTTCGTGTTGACTTTTGCATCGTTTTGGACCTCAACTTGTCTGTACCTATTTATAACTAAAATATATCATCTTACAAACATATCAATAGCAAATGAGAGTTTGTTATTAATCAAACAAGAGATATTGCATGAACAATGTTGTAACGGTCTCCCCCTTTTGATAATAACAAAACTCAAAATTTAAAATACAGAATGTAAAACATGGTGAGATAGATATTCAGATCAAAATAAACTCATAGATGTATGAAATACAATGCAAAACTCCCCCTACAAATATGCATTGATGAAAAAGTATAGGTATACTAGGATCTCCCCTTGAAACTAAGAAACTCCATTAAGAAAAATATAAATATTCTCCCCCTAAAACAAAGCAAATTTTGAAATTTTTTAAAAAATTCAAAATTTTCACCTTTTCTCCCCTTTTTTGTTGTTATCAAAAATAAAACACACCTAGGATATACAATATACTTGAAAATCCAAATAGACATTATTCAAAGGTGAAAAGAAGAGAAATACATTTTGTTCACAAAAGAATTTTATAGAAAATAGCACGAGAGGTACATATGTAATATCAAAACAAGTGAAGCACGATGATAATTCATATTAATATTCACAGACAAACTATGAAGATATTAATGAAAAGTTTATAAAAACAACAATAATAAGTCATTAAATTAATTCGTGTTGATGGTTTATATGATCACACAGTCAGTTGCATCCAGGATTGGATGAGATTGTTGAGGATTAATGAAGGATCGCTTTCTTCCCTGACTTTATGTTATTCTTGAATTGGGTGATCAAAAGATCTGCACATGTAGAAATACGTAAGAGGGCGGGGATTGGTTTCTCGTGGTTCCTCTGATGGTCAAGTTAGCTGATGAACTTGAGTAGGGAACAGAAGAACTGTATGAGTTTTTGTGTGTGTAGTATGTTCTGCCCTGCGATCAGTCTTCCAAAGAAGGTCTCAAATATCAAAAGTCAAAAAGTCTTTTTTTAGTTGGAATAGTACATGTATTTATACCTAGGGTATAAGGGTAAATCAGTCACTTCGGCCGAGCACAGAAGGGCGGTGGCAAAGTGTGGGCTAGCAGTTGAGTCAGCATCTGCTTTACAGGTGTCAACAGGCAACTGGAGGAGATATCACTCCAGCATTAAATAGGAAGTGATTGGCGGTGTGGCAGAGTATGGGCTGGCAGTTGAGTCAGCCTCTGCTTTACAGGTTTCGATAGGCGACTGGAGGAGAGATCACTCAGGCATCAAATGGGAAGTGACTAGTGGCGTTGCAGAGTATGGGTTGGCAGCTGAGTTAACCTCTGCTTTACAGGTGTCGGCGGGAGACTGGAGGAGAGATCACTTTGACATTGAATGGGAGGTGACTGGTGGCATGGTAGGGCCCACGTGGTCCGATGAGTCATGAAGGCTATTGAGGCCAGAGGCATGATGCACCCGACGTGCATTAAATGCGATATTAACACGTTATCAGCGAGGATAAACTTGAAATAGAATATGTCCTTTGCCTTCGCCGAGAAGTAATGCCTTTCGAGTCGGCTTCGCGAGGCGTTTGGAAAATGGTCGGGTGGACTCATGGCGAGTCGTCTTTGATAATAGGGGGCTAAAAGTTTCACATTTTGAGTCGGCATGAAGGAATGTCGAGTTGGCAAGTCAGTGGAGCTCGTCGTCCCTACCGGTCTCTGGTCGTCAAGTTTATTGGGGCATAGCATGTAGAAGCACATGTCCGTTGTTTGACAATAAGCTTGCACTTTAGCGAATGGGAACACCATAATAGTTGGCCCCTTTCGCTTGGAGTCGGCTTGAGCCAGGTCCGAGTGAAATCGAATTATCTTTGGACAGACACGGAAGCGTATTGGATGAGAAACTGAAAATTCTCTTTAGATTTGATGTGGCTGACATCACTATACATTCCTTCTAACTGTCACAACTCCATTTTTCCTAGCAGATTATGACTGTTCGAGGTGAGTGGGCCACGCCTCGATCTTAGAGAGGGCGCTTTGAATTTTGAGAATTAACCCTGGCCGTTGGATGAAGTTTGATCTGGCCAATCACATTCTGGCAATTGTAAGGCCAGCTGCCAATATATAGGAGTGGGGCCACAAGGGTGGCAGTTGCTATCTCTTCAAATTCCCTTTAGAGGACTATTAATCTTCTCCATTCATTTCTTCCCGCGATCAACTCTTCAATCTCCAATGGCTTACTAACCTATGGGTGGAGATTCACTCTAAGGTGACTTTGTCATAGAAAAAGACGATGTACCGGAGGTTTGATATCCCAGAAGCATATGATTTGCTGGCTCCGACGAGGTCGGAGGCCATATTCAATCATGGACCAGAATGAGGACCACTCTATGTGAGACATTTTGGAGTTTGGCTTGCGATTGCCTCTGCATCCTTTCCTCAAGTAGGTGTTCACGACGCTTGGGGGGTCGCCGACACAGATGAAGCCGAACGCCATTGCCATCTTGGTAGGGTTCATCGTAATTTGTCGCTGGCTAGGGATAAGGTCTTCCCTGCGGGTCTTAGGCCGGTTGGTGGTGGTGAAGGTGAACCAAACTGAGCCCCACTTCCATTTCCAAATGGTAGTTAAGTTTAGGCTCCTCACCGGCCTTCATAACTCACACAAGGACTAGAAGGAAAAGTTCGTCTGGGTCGTGGGGAATGACCTGGAGTTGGGCTGCTCCCACTAGCCTGAGATAAGGAGGGAGGCACTCATAGGAGGTGGGCTATCTCCTGATGAGAGGGAAGCACTTGACTTGATCAAGTTGTATGCTGGCTCTCGTCTGAAATTACCCTAGAGGGGGGTGAATAGGGTAATCAAACAATAAATGTGCAATTAATGAAATTCAATGCAATACAAGACACAATTTGTAATATAGCAATAAATAAGAGAGAGAGATAGAGTATATTTAGCCAAATTGACACGTCGATGTGTTCATGAGGTTCGGTCCTCACGACCTACGTCCCCGACCACCTCTCCTGATGGTAATCCACTACACAAACCCGGTTTGGAAGCCGAAACTTCTTCACAATGATCTCCCCCGAGATCAAATTTCTACGCACAATGATCTCCTCGAGATCTATCTTTCCACACAATGTTCTCCTCAAGATCAATCTCTTCACACGATGCAATATGATGAATAATCTTTCTTACAATGATCCTATGGCAAGGATTAAGAGATGACAATTGAAGCTTAGGGGTTGTGGGATTTGAAAGTGAGAAACAGAAATTGAGTAAGATGAAAGTTTGAGCTCAAAAACACAAAAAAACAAAACTCAAGGATTTTTCTTTGCTTACTTAGTTGCTGAAGTGATGAGGGGTGTGGGATATATATAGGAACTCAAAACAGTACCCCAAATCCAAAACAAATCACCAAATCCCACAAAATCAACTAGCCATTACAGTGCCGTCAGTCGACTGATGCACTGTTTAGTCGACTGATGAGCTGACTGTTGGCTGCCGCTCAAACATCATCCGTCGAATGATGAGACCATTAATCGATTGATGAGCTGCTTTAATCAACTGACGAGAGTCCGTCGACTGAGTAGAAACTTTTAGCAAATCCGGAGCACTTCATCAATCGACTGATGAACAGTGTCAGTCGACTGATAATCATGCACAACCTAGTTATGAATAGTAAATTTGATTTTCAAAGGTGCTTTAAAAATAGTAAATAAATTCCAAAAATTTTGAAATTTAGGGAAATGATTATTCTGATGAAAATAAGCATGTTAGAAAAAGAAATTTTCAAATATGATTTCTCAATTGTGAAAACTTATCATTTTGCAAAACGGTCAAAGCTACGGTATTTGGAAATGTGTGTATTAACCCTAAATGCTTCAAATGTTATCTACTTTATTTCTTGCCTACATTATGACCTAGAGAGAAAAAATAAAAATAAAAATATCGCTCACATATATATACAAGTCTTGAGTATTGATATTTGCTAATTTGTTGACGAACCTCCTCTTGTAAATTTTGTACTTGAAAGCTCTTCTTTATCAACTTGCATCCACCTCCATGAATATGATCATTTGAAGCTTGAGTCCATCCATCCTCCTAAGATGGCACTATATTGCTTGATAAAATACATTCTGCATAATATCACTTGACAAGCAATTAGCACCAATAATGGGGTTTGTAAATCATCATCAAAACACGAGACCTAACACTATCCCCCTTCTTGATAATGACAAACCACTATTATAAAAGAGCATAAAAATAAATAAAAGTATACTTATAGATAGATGCTCCCCTATCTATAAGACTCTCCCCTATCTATGTGCACAAAGAGTAGGAGATTTTTCTCCCCCTTCATCACCATCAAAATGGGGTATACAATATAATGCACATGTTGTCAATCCACAATTTAAGTGTTGACCTACGCGTGTCACCTTCCTCAAGTGTTTGGATTTACCACCTCTCCCTAGGCTTTACTACCAACACACTCCTCTTAGAATTAACCCCGGTCTCTCCTAACCACTCCTCTAAGTGTCCTTGTGTATTACAACATGTTATGACAATGATTAAAAAATATCAAGATATGAAAATTATTATCCATATAATGAAAACATGCAAGGCCATCAAAATAATCAAAGAATGCACATGCCTAATTCACCTCTTATACGAAAAAAATCTTCTTCGCTAAGTAAAGATGTCCGCTAATTGTGATTTTGTATCAATATAAACAAGGGATACATCTTTTCTTTCTACATGACCACGTAAAAAATAATGATGTACATCTATACGTTTTGTTCTTGAATGTAAAACGGAATTTTTTGAAATATTTATGGCACTAGTATTATCACAAAATATTTTTGTATCATGAAAATGTAAATCAAAATCAACTAAATTTTATTTCATCCATAATAATTGTGCACAACATAAGCCGACAGCAATGTATTCCGCTTCCGTAGTGAATAAGACTACATAATTTTGCTTCTTGGATGACCAAGAAACAAGTGAGTTGCCTAAGAATTAACATGTGCCATTAGTACTCTTGCGGTCTACTTTGCATCCGGCAAAGTCGGCATCACAATAACCATAAAGATCAAAAGTAGTATGCTTAGGATAAAACAAACCAAGCTCAAAGTACCATGAATATATTTAACAACTCTTTTAACTACAATTAAATGAGATTTTCTAGGAGAAGCTTGAAAACGTGCACATGCACAAACACTAAACATAATATCCGGTCTACTAGCGGTGAGATAAAGCAAACTACCTATCATATCTTGGTATAGCTTTTGATCTACTTCTCACCACTTTCATCCTTGTCCAACTTGATGGAGGTGCTCATTAGAGTTGGTGCATGCTTAGAGTTTGACATCCCAAATTTCTTCACTAACTCTTTGGCATATTTGCTTTGTGATACGGAGATTCCATCATCATTTTGTTTGACTTGGAGACCAAGAAAGAATGTAAGCTCTCCCATCATACTCATTTTAAATTGCTCTTGCATAATATTTGAAAATTCCTTGCAAAGAGTTTCATTAGTAGCCCCAAAAATAATATCATCAACATATATTTGGATTAAGATGAAATCATTTTTCCTTTTTCTAATAAACAAAGTGTTATCAATCTTTCCTTTTGAAAAATCATTTTTTTCAATGAGAAAACTAGAGAGGCGAGCATACCAATCTCTTGGAGCTTGTTTCAACCCATATAAGACCTTTTGTACCCGATAGAGATTTGGAAATAATGAGTCAATAAAACCTAGGAGTTGCTCAACATACATCTCTTCATCAATAAAACCATTTAAAAACGCACTTTTAACATCCAGTTGAAATAATTTAAAAATTTTAAAACTAGCAAAGACTAAAAACATACGAATGGGCTCCATTATTGCAACCAGTGTAAAGTTTCGTCATAGTCAATGCCCTCCTCTTGATTGTATCCTTGGGCGATCAAATGAGCTTTATTTCTAGTCACTATGCCAAATTCATCAAGTTTATTATGAAAAACCCATTTTGTGCCAATAACATGAAAATCTTTAGGTATAGGAATAAGTTTTCAAACATTATTTCTTTAAAAATTGTTTAATTCTTCATGTATGGCTAAAACCCAAAATTCATCATTCAAAGCATCATCAACACGTTTTGGTTCAATTTGAGATAAGAAAGCAATGTTACCACATTCGCTCATAACTTTTGACCGAGTCATAACACATTTGGATGGGCTTCCAATAATTTGCTCCCTGGGATAATCCGGTTTACACTTCTAAGTTTTGGGGAGCTCTCCTTGATCATCTTTTTGGCTTGTTCCAACTTCTCCCTCTTGAGTACTCGGTGCAACCGTTGAAGGGGTGTCATTAATTTATATTAAGTCCAATCCTCCTTCAAGATCATCATCATCCCTAGGCACAACATCTTGCAAACCGATATTAGTTTCATCAAAGGTAATATTTATAGATTCTTCAACAATGAGTGTTCATTTGTTGAAAACTCTATAAGCCTTATTCTTTGATGCATATCCTAAAAATATACCAACATCTATTTTTGAATCAAATTTATCATGACGCTCTTTAGTATTCAAGATAAAACATTTACAACCAAAAATCCAAAAATAGCTAATATTGGGCGTTTTGCCAAAATAAAGTTCATAAGGTGTTTTCTTGAAAATAGGCCTAATCAAAAGACGATTTAAAATATGGAAAGCCATGTAAACGGCTTTCGTCCAAAAATACTTTGGCAAATCAAAAACATTTAATATAGTTCATGCCATCTCTTGTATAATTCGATTTTTTCATTCAACAACACCATTTTGTTATGGTGTTCTTAGAGCGAAAAATATATGTGTAATACCATGATGGTCACAAAAATTATTAAAATACTTGTTTTGAAATTCACCATCATGATCACTACAAACTTTTACAACTTTCAAATCCTTTTTATTTTCGACTCTTTTACAAAATGGGAAAACTCTTCAAAACAATCATCCTTGTTAGCAAGAAATAATACCCATGTAAATCGAGAAAAGTCATCAACAATAACAAAACATAGTGTTTACCTCCTAGTGAGGCAACACGCATAGGACCAAAAAGATCAAGATGAAGTAGCTGGAAGGGTTTAGTGGTGGATACCTAATTAATGAATTTGAAAGAACTTTTAATTTGTTTACCTTTGTCACATTCTTCACATTGTGAATCTTTAACAAAAGTTAGTCTAGGTAGACCTCTCACCAAGTTCTTCTTTGATAATTTTGAGATCAATTCCATGTTAGCATGTCCAAGCCTTTTGTGCCAAATCCAAGGATCACCATCCACCACGGCAAGGCATTTCACATCTTGATCTACAAGCTCATTCATCTCAAAAATATACACATTAGATTTTCTAAGGGCAATAAAAATAGTTTTATCATTAAGGCTAACAATGCATTTATAAAGTTTAAAAATAATATCATAGCCTTTGTTACTAAGTTGACTAATACTAAGAAGATTGTGATTAAATCCTTTTACTAAATAAACATCTTCAGTAACGGGAGAATGCTTCTTACCAATAGCACAAATACCTATAATTTTACCTTTCTCACCACCGTCAAAGGAGACATTGCCTCCTTCCATCCTTGATAGGATTTCGAATAGATCCTTATTGCTCGTGATGTGATGAGAGCAATTGCTATCAAGGTACCATACTTCTTTAAGTCTTGTGCGAGATGTTACCTACAAGTAAAGAATTTATAGAAACTTTAGGTACCCAAATCTTGAGTCCTCGAATGTTAGTACTCTTGGTAGCCTTAGGTACCCACATAAACCCATAATCATGAAGATTATTTCTAATCCTACAATGTGTGTAGATGTGACCATGTCTCATGCAATAGGTGCAAGTAAAATTTTTATTATAGGTGGATGCATGAGATTTATGAAACTATTTTCTACCAAGTTGTGAGTGAACATGACTAGTAGAAGCGTAATTTGATTTTAACATATTATTTTCAATTTTCAACTTTTCAATTTGAGACCTTAATTGTTTATTTTCAAAATTAAGGTCTCCTATTATTTTATCTTTCAAAGCAACGACATCATTTAAAGAGGATTGTAGTGACTCAAATCTTGAATCACATGAGTTATGCAATTTTTAAAAAGAAGAATGTTCTTTTGCTAACTTTTTAAATTCAAAATTTAATTCTTCAAGAGCGGTTCCTAGTTCACATTGCGTATAAAATGATTCATCGTCGGAATCAGATAATACCTTATCTTCATGAGCCATGAAGCATATGTTTGGATCATGAAAGGCGCATTTGGCGGCGTCTTCATCACTATCCGAATCACTCGGTTCGGATTCTTCCCATCCCGTATACATCGCCTTCTTTTTCTTATACTTAATGTATTTCTCTTTTATTTTGGGACAATCCCTTGCTATACGTCCCAGTTCATGGCACTCAAAACATTTACCTACACGAGAAGAGAATTTGTTAGAACAATTATTTTTGAATTTTTTATTCATTCTTACCAATCTTGATATTCTCTTAGAGAGGTGTGTCACTTCTTTAGAGACATCAACTTCACTGTCCGATGAGGATGAGTCATTTTCAATTGCTCCTTTGAGAGCTATTGATTTCATTTTTTGGGGAGGCTCTTCATTTGTTCATGGGGGTTCTTCCTCCTTTTTGATTTTCTTCTCATGAACCTTGATTTTCCTAATGAGGCCATCAAGAGTGAGCGTTGTGAGATCATTGGCTTTCTCAATAGCCGTTGTTTTGGGTTCCCATGCCGATGTAAGAGAACAGAGTTTCTTGTAATTCTTCTCTTGGTTCTCAAGCACCTTATCAAGACAATGTAACACAGTATTAGTAGACCTACAAAACATAGCATCAATAAAATCATTTGGAAGCATTTTGAATAATTCATATTTATGCATGAGACCACTAATTTTTGATTCTTTGACTTGAGGAGTTCCCTCATGAGTAATACATAGTTTCTCCCAAATTTCATGTGCGGTTGCACAAGTGGAGACTCTATTATACTCATTGGGAGTAAATCCACAAATCAAAGCATTCATGGCTTTAACATTAAGTGTGGCCAAATGCCTTTCATTCTCGGTCATGTCACTACTAGATTTTTCAACATATTTTTTCTCAACTATGTCTAAGATGTCAAGATCAATACATCTCAAATATATGTGTATCCTAGCTTTCCAATATGAAAAATTATTGTCGGTAAACAAAGGAGATCTAGTAGTTGATTGACCTTCAAGAGCATGCACATTCATGTTTGATTCCATTTGGATCTTTACTCTAAGGTGATTAAACCTCAACAAATATAAAGACATTGCTTTGATACCAAATGAAATTATCCTAGGGGGGATGAATAGGGTAATCAAACAATAAATATGTAATTAATAAAATTCAATGCAATACAAGACATAATTTTGTAATATGGTAATAAACAAGAGAGAGAGAGAGAGAGAGAGAGAGAGAGTTAGAGAATAGTTAGCCAAATTGACACGCCGATGTGTTCACGAGGTTCGGTCCTCAGGACCTATGTCCCCAACCACCTCTCCCGATGGTAATCCACTACACAAACCCGGTTTGGAAGCCGAAACTTCTTCACAATGATCTCCTCAAGATCTATCTCTCCACACAATGATCTCCTTGAGATCTATCTCTCCACACAATGATCTCCTCGAGATCAATCTCTTCACACGATACAATATGATGAATAATCTCTCTTACAATGATCCTATGACAAGGATTAAGAGATGTCAATTGAAGCTTAGGGGTTGTGGGATTTAAAAGTGAGAAACTAAAATTAAGTAAGATGAAAGTTTGAGCTAAAAAACACACAAAAACAAAACTCAAGGATTTTTCTTTGCTTACTTAGTTGTTGAAGTGATGAGGGGTGTGAGATATATATAGGAACTCAAAATAGTACCCCAAATCCAAACCAAATAATTAAGCATGTTAGACAAAGAAAATTTCAAATATCATTTCCTAATTGTGAAAACTTATTATTTTGCAAACGGTCAAAAATACGGTATTTAGAAATGTGTGTGTATTAACCCCAAATGCTTCAAATGTTATCTACTTTATTTCTTGCCTACATTATGACCTAGAGAGAAAAAATAAAAATGCAAATAACGCTCACATATATATACAAGTCTTGAGTCTTGATATTTGCTAATTTGTTGATGAAGCTCCTCTTGTAAATTTTGTACTTGAAAGCTTTTCTTCACCAACTTGCCTCCACCTCCATGAATATGATTATTTTAAGCTTAAGTCCATCCATCCTCCTAAGATGGTACTATATTGCTTGATAAAATACATCCTGCACAATATCACTTGACAAGCAATTAGCACCAATAAATGAGATTTGTAAATCATCATCAAAACACGAGACCTAACATCGTCGATATGACCATCTGCTCGAAAAGTCGGTCTTACGAGTTGTCGGCTTGTCAGTCATGCCTGCTATCACCCAGGATCATGAGAGGGCTTCGGCCCTTATCATAGGGGGAGCAGAAGAGGCGCCGACGTCTATTGTTCCTTTGGTTGCTCCCAGGGGAAGTCGTCTGTTAGGCCTACGAAGCGTCTTCCCCAGGACATTCCTCCCACAGAGGCTGAGGAGGCCGAGGAGGAGCCTACTCCCGCCCTCATCCGTAGGTCGAGGAGGGGCTGAGAGGGGATGATGAGGAACAGGAGGCACATGTGACGGCTGAGATGATGAGTCTTCTCCTTGGGGGTCTATCGAGACTCCTCAAGGAAGGGGAGCCGAAGCCATAATCCATGATAGCGAAGCGGGGCTGAAATATACTTTCCTCTACGAAAAAGAGCCTAGTGAGGAGGAACCTGAGCCTTCCTCGGCGCTGAAGTACCCTTTCCTCCATCGCGTTGATGAGATTACCGATGAGGGGTGGTAGAAGATGTACGAGTACCTCATTGGGACTTCTGGAGGAGGTCGACGGTATGTGCAGGAACCCGACCCCGAGCACCGCTTTGAGGCCACTCGCCATCTTAATGTCAGGGGGACTGTTCTCAGCTCTCGCGTAGCTCAGTCGAAGGTCGTTGAGCAATTCTATCTTCCTTAGGATGACAAGTATGTGAGGGGTACCTAATGCCGCTCTCCATTTGAGCCTTCAGAGTTATCTGATGTGAGGCGCTCTGATGGAGCAGGAGATGTTTGACCGGATGGAGCACATCCGGACTGCCTATCTCAAGCTCTTGGGGGAGGTTAATTCCCTAAGGGTTAGTAGAGGGGTCAACTCGAGGCGGGCTACTGAGGCGCGGGCTCATGAAGCCGTTGAGGTCGAGAAGCTCAGGAAGGAGCTGGGGGAGAGCTGAAGGAAGGCTGAGGAACTAGGCGAGGCTCTCTAGGAGAGGGACCACACTAGAGCGCATGTCGAAATGGAGAAGTTGGTGGCGATGCATGTGCAATGTTAATTGACCAAGAAGCAGGAAGAGCTCACCAAGCTTCTTGGGGAAGTCTCCCATCTGAAGTCTGAAGCTTACCGCCAGGAGGTCATCGGGGAGTATTGCCAGAGTTTAACAAAAAAGACCAAAGGGGTGATAGCTTGTAAGGCCAGGTACAACTATCTGTCGGCCCAACTCCCAGCTGAGATGAAGAACCCACACGGTCACTTTCACTATCCTTCACTCGTGGCCAATTGTTTGGATGAGTTGATAGAGGTGGAAGCGCTCGGGGGAGGACTCTATTTGGATGAGGATGAGGGTGACTCGGATAAAGGAGGAGATTGCTTAACTCCTTCGCTGACTGTACCTAGGAGTTCCCCGCCTCTGACTCTAGGAGCTGGAATGGACTTCACTTGGCTTCTTAGGACCTTCCTGCCTTTTGGCTTTTGTATTGTTCAAATACATACTGTGTATCTTGTAAATGTCTCTTATAGATGAATGAAGAAACATTTTTTAAATCTAAAATTGTTTTCTTGTGTTGCACACTTTTGATGTGTCTGCTGAATGTCTTAGCCTCAATATAGACTTGGAGGCTGAGTGAGTTTCGAGAGGACTCGTTCTCCACTGAGAGGAGACGTCTCGAACAAGAGTAGATTATCTCTAATGTATTGGCTTTTTGTATAAGTCTTGAGGACTTTAAGTGTCGACTCGAGAGGACTCATCCTTCATTGAGAAAATATGTCTCGCCCTCGAGTATTTGTCCATAGAGTTTAGTTCGGCCTAAGTGTTGAACCTATTTGGCCGACTACTCTCGGTGTTCGAGCATCTGAGCTTCTTGGACGAGTGTTTGAGAAGTACTCTTTTGAAGTCTTTTGTTGGCTATCAAGGGTCGACTAAAAACTGGTCGACTGCTCGCCGAATAAATGTCGTTTAGTGAGCTTCTAGAGGTCTTTATTGGGCAGGTGAAACGTCACTATTAGAAACAACGTGATGATGTTGTCAGATGTTAGAGAAATATAACATCGCTTTGATTTTCAAGCGAAGAGGCGCGGAGTAAGGAGGAGTGGCTCTTCGAGTTTCGAGCGAACCATTTGAGATTTCAAGGCAAACCTCACTCGTTCATTTCAAAACGAGACAACCGTCCAGATTAATCCATGTGTCCCTATTGGAATACTATAAATAGCTCGCTAGGGGCAAAGAAGAATTCTTTACGAACTCTTGCCCTAAAAATCTTTAGCGCTTCTCTTAATCTTCAAGTCTTCTTGTGAACAAAAATCCTTCAATAGCTTCTCAGACTTCCACCACCGGACGGAACAAGGAGAGGATCGTACTTCTCCGTTCGATCCGCTCAAAGGTCTGTGTTGGAGACTGTAGGAGTAAATTTTGATTTCCCAAAATAAGGATTTCGTTTGTATTGATAAGAATAGTTTATTATAAACTAATGAATCGAAATTATAACAGAAGCGGAGGGAATACCCTCCTTGTTTAACGTAAGGACTTTGGTAGCGATAGGACTCCTCGCTTAGTTCTCGCATTGAGTCTGCTTCCCTTAGACGATTTGATCGAGATTGCTGGTGAGCTTCAGTACGTAGTAGAAGCTTCTGAGGTTGAGTTCGAGTCTACCCAAGGCCAAACCAGTGCTCGTGCTTATGGGCTAACTGCTTGGAGAGAGCTACCGTGCAAGAGCATGCAAAGAGCCTAAGAGCCTCGAGTCTGAGAGTTCAGATGAGTCTGTAAAGAGCTATTATGCAAGAGTCTGCAAAAGAGCTTGGGAGACTCAAGTCTGAGAGTTCATACGAGTCTCTTCAAATGAGGGACCCTTTAGCAAATGAGCCAAGTTTCAACCTTTGGAAGATTAACCAGCCAAGCAAGCTGCAGCCAATCAACCACCCTTCACATTGTCTGAAGGTTGTCTTAAATAGGCAAGAGATGACATAGGCCATCCCTTGATTTGTGGGATTTGACCACAAGTAGACCATGCCTCCCTAGCTATAGGATGTGACCACCTAGGGGGTCTTGCAAGCCGCCCTATTCTTGTAGCCCACCATCTAGCCTAGGTGAGGAGTGCCATGCTTTCCCTAGCTGTAGGATATGACCATTGATGTGACTATTCTCATACCCCAAGTGGGCGGTCTAGGCGAGCTGGCGAGTTCGGCGAGCTTGCAGGCGAGCTCATGCGCGGGCTGAATGCTCAGGCGAGCTTGACTCGTGTGAGCGAGTCAAGTATGCAGGCGAGCTGGCATTGCAGGCGAGCCTTATAGGAAAGGTGGTGTAGGCAAGCCTTGTAGGAGAGGACATGCAGGCGAGCTTGGTCTTTAAGTGAGCCTGGATCATGCAGGCGAGCTTGGCCTTCAGGCGAGCTTGGCTCATGTAGGCGAGCTTCAAGCTGTTAGGCGAGCTTGGGCTTTAGGCGAGCCTAGGCTTTAGGTGAGCCTGGGTCATGCAGACGACCTTCAAGCTGTTAGGTGGGCTGAGCTATGTAGGCGAGCTCCGAGTGTTGACGGGCGAGCTTGCTCTTCAGGCGAGCTTGGCCCTCAGGCGAGGTTATGCGGGCGAACCTTATAGGCGAAGCTGTGTAGGCGAGTTTCTCTTAGTTCAGGTGCACTTCGATGTTCTAGCCTTGCAGACAGACTTCTTTATAGGCGAACTTCACCCTTTTTAGGAGAGCTTCAGCCTTTAGGCGAGCTTCAGAACATGCATCGAAGAACATGTCATAACTTTCAAACCGTAAGTCGGAATTTGACGAATTATATATGAAAATCACCTATCTCGACGAGACGGAGCCGACCAAACCTACCCCATAGGGTTCGTTTTCTCCTGTCTATTTTGCCAAATTCCTTTTGGTTTGAGAGATATCTGCGTTTTCTCTTTTTTGCTATTTCGGGCGAGGTTTTAGCAGTCTTGTTCTGAACTTCTTTGATAGGGATTAAAGGTAATTTTTATTGCTTACAGAGACCTCGAGCAATATTATGATCTCTATGACATCCCCAGGGCCTTCACATTAGGGGCGCCCAACAGGGATGAGCCGGTGTATCGCCATAGCCAGAATCGAGTGCTGCTGTACCTTGCTCATCTTGAGTATGGTCTACGGCTACCACTCCATCCCTTTATTAGGGATGTGTGCATTACTTTAGGGGTTCCTCCTCTCAATTTACCCCAAACGCTATTGGGGTGTTGGTGGGATTTGTTGTAATCTGCCACCGGGTTGGCGCCTTGCCGACCATACAACTGCTTAGGCATCTGGTCGGCGTCGAGTTGACAAGAAGGGACCCACACTACTTCTTCCACTACAGTGGAAGTTTCAAGTTTGTCACGGATGCTCCAGAGTTCAATAGGGATAGGAAAGAGTGGTTCGTGTGGGTCTGTAGGGCCGATGGCGTTCTTGCTTGCCCCAATTAGCTTGAAGTGGCCAAGGATGTTCTGAGCCCGTCCCCTCTCGACTCCGAGGAGAGGCGGCAATTGGAGAAGGTCCGTTCCTACGCTAGGTCCTAGGAGAGGGACAATCTCTTTGAGATGGTGTCTCTTCGAGCAGCGGGCGTGTCCATGATCTTTCCCTCCGTTGTTGACCAGAGGAGGGAGAGCTTGCTGGCCCTCCCCCTTGAAGAGTCGGGCTCGGCCTCGCGACCCCAGAAGAGGTTGAGGGGAAATCTCAACCCGAAGGAGACGACCGACTTGAGATTAAGAGTGGTCGAAGTCACTACCGAGCTGGTGGCGCGGCAAAGGAGACCGAAGAAGGCAAAGGCCAAGGACCAAGGACCAAGGGTCCAGTAGGCTGGTCGAGCCAATCCGAGTCAACTTGAATGAGATACAACGATTAGCTAAAGAGCCGTAATCAGCCGAGAGGTAGCAGGAGGCTGTCTAAGCTTATCGGCCGGACTAGGTCATCGTTATTGGTGACTCTTCACCTCCGAGAGCAAAGGGGTGGCCCTAATTGTCAAAGAGGTAGAAGTTGGGGCCCCTATCAAGGAGACGGTAGGGCCTAGTTCTGCGACTGAGACATCCCATAGGCTAGGCAAGGAGCCTATCGGGACGTCCAGGGGTGTTGAGGAGCAAGCGTCGCCTTCAAAAAGATCTAAGGCTGACGAGATGTTTGATGTGTAGAGAAAGTTCTGGCCCTTTCGCCATGGGCTCGAAGAGATTACTCGCTAGTCCTGGGAGAGGGCCAGGACCATACTGGTGGGAGAGCCTCTGGCCCCCTGCTCGCCTAGGGAAGAAGTTCCCGCAAGCGATAGGTTTATCCCAGAGGAGCTCATGGAGATGGAGTCTTCGGTCATGCAGTCCTTAACGGCCCCAATCGATGCTGTATTATAGTTTGCCCTCCCGAAGGACAAGAGGATCTTGAGGGAGATACCAAGTGTCGACGCGTATTTGGCCCTCAAGGCCTACTTGGTCTAAGGGGATTTACTGGAGTAGGAGTTGTTCGACCAGACCGTGTACATGCACGAGATGATACATGGATAGCATGCAGAGCTGGCCCATGAGAAGTTGGCTAAGGAAGAGGCAGGACAAAGAGTCTTTACCTTGGAGGCCGAGTTACGCAGCAGGGAGGATGCCTAGCATCGGGAGCTGGATGAGAAGGAAAGGCTCCTAAAGGGCTACAGAATCCAGTGCTCCAAACACTTATGTTCCATTGAGGATCTCCAGCGGGAGGTGGCCTAATTGAAGGAAGTGGTTGGTCATTTGTAGCAAGGTCTTATCGAGCGAGACGGCTGGCTAACTGCTTTGGCCGAGGAGGTTGAGCCTGAGAGGCGCCTGAAGGCGGCGGGTGAGGAGGACGCTCAATCGAGTCATCTCTCGATCGAGCAGCTAAGGTAAGACCTCGAGGAGGAGCGATCGACCTATCATTCGTTTGCGATGATTGTCAAGGACTTGGAGGGTCGGCTCGCTTACTTGGACTCTAAGCAATATAGGAAGAAGATCGTCGACGACTGGCACCATAGCCCCCCGGCTAAAACTGGGGTAGCTTTGGCTTTCAAGGCCGACGTCAACTATCTGGCCTCGTTGCTGCCTTCTGGTTCTTGTCCTGCGCATGATCGCCTTTAACCTCCCCGTGTCTCATGTTGCCTTGACCTCTTAAATGAGATTGTAGTGAGCAGAGCAGGGGTAAGGCTAG
Organism: Asparagus kiusianus; assembly: GCA_022839385.1. Classification (NCBI taxonomy): domain Eukaryota; kingdom Viridiplantae; phylum Streptophyta; class Magnoliopsida; order Asparagales; family Asparagaceae; genus Asparagus; species Asparagus kiusianus. The sequence goes on along the minus strand of BQKN01067501.1, from coordinate 875,137 downwards.
TGTTAGACGATGAAGATGATGAGTTGGGGGAGGACCTTGAAGAAGACCCTCCCGCCTCCTCTTTTGCTGTTGCTGCTGAGCTCGCTGCTCCTGGTGACTCTGCTATTGTCACCGAGAGACTACCAAGCCCTACTCCCGGACCTGGTCATGAGCTCTGAGGGCTCGTATCTCATCTGTGTTGTTTTTTTGTATATATCGACATGCCTTATTGTAGATAGACATGGATATTGTAAAAAAGGCTTGTAGTAAATTTTGTTGGAATAAATATCGGCTTTGCTCTTATTCTGGAGTCTGTCTTCATTTACTCCTTATTTTTTGCTTTGCTTTGTTAGCTCATAGCTTTGTCCTGATTGAAAGAATAAGTGTTGATTGTCATGAGTCGGCCGTACTGAGATGACCCAACTGTTAAAGGGTCAAGACGACTGGCTCATGTCACGCCACTTGTGGGCGAGATGTCCGAGTCTTGTCGATGAGAACTGGCGAGTAGAATTGCCTAAGTCTCTTAGTTAAAGACAATCGAACATCTGAACTCCATGCCTTGGGTTTATCCGTGACGGTACCAAGTGCTTTTCGGCAGAGTGACAACCCGAAGGTTAGGTGCCCAGGTCTTATGTAGACGCTTGGGTCTTTGGTAAAAGGACAACCCAAAGGTTGGGTGCCTAGGCCTTACGTAGATGCCTAGGGCTTTGGCAAAAGGATAATGCGGAGGTTGGGGCTTTGGCAAAAGGATAATCCGGAGGGTGCCTAGGTCTTACGTAGACGCCTGGGGCTTTAGCACAAGAACAACCCAGAGGTTGGGTGCCCAGGTCTTATGTAGATGCCTAGAGCTTTGGCAAAAGGACAACCCAGAGGTTGGGTGTCCAGGTCTTACGTAGACGCCTGGGGCTTTAGCAAAAAGATAACCCGGAGGTTGGGTACCTAGGTCTTACGTAGATATCTGGGTCTTCAATATTGCCACGATAGTCGAGTGGTGATTGTGGGAGTCGACCATATGGTTAGTGCCTTAGGTTTATCCTGAAAAGGCACCAATGGTTTAGAATTCAACCGAAGTCGAATGCCTAGAACTTACTAAAGTTGACTAGGTATTTACAACCCTGAGGCTGTTCCTAGGACTTGTTGAAGTCAACTAAGTCTTTCACCCTACGAAGGGCCACCCTGATGGCTACTAGGTAAGATGACAACCCTGAGGTTGGGTGCCCAGGACTTACGTAGATGCCTAGGACTTGAACAACCTTAAGGTTGTGCCTGGGACTTACTAAAGTCGACTAGGTCTTTTACAACCCTGAGGCCGTGCCTAGAACTTGCTAAAGTCGACTAGGTATTTTGCCCTATAGAAGGCCACCCTAATGGTAATTAGGTAAAATGGCAACCCTGAGGTCGGGTGCCCAGGACTTACGTAGACGTCTGGGTATTCAAATATAGCCATAATGGTCGAGTGGTGATTGTGGAAGTCGACCATATGGTTAGTGCCTTGGGTTTATCCTGAAAAGGCACCAATGTCTTAGAATTTAACAGAAATCGAATGCCTCGAACCTACTAAAGTTGACTAGGTCTTTTACAACCCTAAACCTGTGCCTAGGACTTGCTGAAGTCGACTATGTCTTTTGCCCTATGGAGGACCTCCCTGATGGCTACTAGGTAAGATGACAACCTTGAGGCTGTGTGCCTAAGACTTACATAGACTCTTGGGTCTTCAAATATAGCCATAATGGTCGAGAGGTGATTGTGGGAGTCAACCATATAGTGAGGGCCTTGGGTTTATTTCTGAAAAGGCACCAAGGGCTTAGTGTTCCTGCATGGATTGGGCACTATAGGAGTGCAAGATAGCAATCGAGTCAGTTTCAATAAGAATTTCATTGATATAAAATGAAATTTACAGAATTATTGAAAATAACGTCGTAGGTGCTCGATATTCTAGGGATGCTGGAGGACTCTCCCATTTGGGCCCTGAGTCAGTAGGTGTTGGCTCGCAGCTCCTCTAGAACTGTGTAGGGGCCTTTCCAGTTAGATGCTAGCTTGCCTCTCCGAGTGTCTTTTTCAAAAGCAACTTTGCGGAGGACTAGGTCGCCGGCATTGAATCTCCTTGGTCAGATTTTGCTGTTGTAGTAGCGAGCGATTCGCTACTGTTTGGTGACCTGGATCCAAAGCGCTTTCTCTCAGGTTTCTTCTAGGAGGTCGAGGTCGACTCGGAGTCCTGTTGAGTTCATGTCTTCATCGAAGTGTTGTAGTCGAATGGTCGGCATGCCTATTTCGACGACCATTCGACGGGCGTGACTGCTTCAGCGCTATAAGCTAGCTTGAATGGCGTCTCCCTAGTCGAGTTCTTATGGGTCGTGCGGTACGACCAGCTTTATAAACTAAAGGCTCTAGAAAAGAGGCTATCCAAGTAAAGAGGGAGACACATTCCTGCTCTTGTGATTTGATAATCAAGGAGCTGGAGTTGTTATCTCTAAAAGACAAACAGGAGCTGGAGTTGTTCTCTCTAAAAAGACAACACGACACTTATATTTTCTTGAGGAAGCTTTTGAAGATGATGGGAGCTCCTCCATCCTATAGATGGCTAGCTGACAAATACTCCCAAAATGGTTGCTAAAGCTCCCAGAATGGTTGTTGAAGCTGTAGGGGAATGCGATTATGTCGATTCCTCTCAGCCAAAACCATTTTCTGCTTAGCTTGAGTAGCACAACATTGAACTCCGCTTATCTTTAATGACACAACTTCGATGTTGTTCATGGTGAAGCTAATCGGCCCCGTATTCAGAACCAAACATGTTCCTCTCTGAAAAGAGAGAAGGTCCCATAATGGGCGCTATAGGCAAATATAATTGCCTTTATTTCCAATAAAGGAGATGAAGTTTACCTGCATGACTGAACCCCGCCTGAGCATTCAAGCTCGCATGAGAAAAGCTTTTTTTGCTTGTTCACCTGAATCAAATGGGATGAGTCATGTTCACCTGAATGCCTGACTTCATAAGTGAAGCGAAGCTCGCCTGAGCATTGAGCTTCGCCTAAAAGGAGCTAAGCTCGCTTGAATACTTAGCTCGCCAACTTCGCCTGCAAGGCTAAACTTCGCCTATGAGTTAACCTCGCCTGAACGTTTTAACTCATGAAGTTCACTTACAGGATCTGACTACGCCTATAGGATCCTACTTCGTCTGTAAGTTAGCTAAGCTTTCCTGAATGCTTACCTCTCCAACTTCACCTACACGGGCCAAGCTCGCCTACAAGAGGTTCTCCCGTACGAGCCAAGCTCACCAACAGGATTTAAGCTCGCTTGAACGCTTAACGAGGTTTTCCTGTCAACTTCACCTGCTCACCTAGCTCGCCTAACTCACCTGAATGGTTAGAAACCGTCTGCTTGAATTATGGGAGTGGTTATGCCCACTTCCCACATTCTAAGGAGGTAGTTACAATCCTTCTCCTCTATAAAAAGCAATGAATGACTACAGGAAAGAGGACTTTTGGGCTCTTGAACTTTTGGAACTTTTGGCAATTGGACTTCTTGATTTCCAAGAGAACCGAAGTCTTGCATTCTTACATTTGACTTTGATCTTTAAGCTCGGGTGATCGAACTCTTCTAATCAAGCTTCTACCACATGCTGAAGTTTGTTCGCAATCTCGTTCAAATCATTAAAGGGAAGCAAACTCGACACGAGTATCGAGTGAGGCATCCTATCGCCCCAAAGATCCCACGTTAAACAAAGAGAGATCGAATCAATGCTCTCTTTTTCAGTGTAAAAGCAATTTTTGATTTGTAATACAAATTCAATCAATACAAAATTTGAGATCATTTTTACGAGCTACAGAAGAATGGCGATCACAGTGGGAGAAACTGTTCTGTCTGGTGAATTAGTAGTGGCACAATTTGACGAGATCGCTACAGGGACCACTGTTGAGTCCCTCGTCATAGAGTTCGATCAAGCAAAGTACGGAGAATACTTGTCTTCGGCTTCTTCTGGTGGCAAGGCATCACGCAAGTGCCGTAAGGTTGTGTGTGTGGCTCAGTCCCAACCAACTAAGGCTACTACGCCTGAAAGCTCTACCCGAGCAAGTGCTGGGGGTTCCATCCCTCCCAAGCCATTTGAGGCTGATCGAAAGGCTAAGAATGCAAGCTAAGGGCTTGCTTAATGGGTTTTCAAGCAACCCACGTAAGTTCCTGTTCCCGAGGAGACCATAATTCGTGTCGACACAGATCGCGCTTTCACCATCGACATGAACGCTCCTCTCTCAAAGAGGGCCAAGCAAAGACGATGACAAGCTCGCACTCATCACGACGCATGTGCCCTCATCTCCTATGATGGCCTAAATTACTATTCAGGTCTGAAAAGAGCCAATAACGAACGCAGAGTTCTCAGTTCTGGCGAACTACACCAAGTTCCCAAATCTGGCGAACTACACCAAGTTCCCAAATCTGGCGAACTCAGCAGTTCAGGAGAACTCCACTTTACTGGCGAAGATCATCATTGAGGCAAGATTCATAGTCTAGGCGGACTTCTTCGCTCAGGCGAACTTAAATCAATTGGCGAACCTCGCTAGGCTCGCCTATCCATTCAAGCTCGCTTGCAAGCAGACCTTCGCCAGAAAGGTAAGGCGCAAGTTTGCCAAATAGACGAGCCTCGTCTGAAAGAGCAAAGCGCTGAACCTCTCCAGACTAGGCAACCTCTCCTGTCAAGGCGAGCTCGCTGAAAATCAACACTTGGGGATTTTTCCAAGTGCTCTTCAAAGTTCTCACTTGAGCCTTCTTCACATAAGTGCTCAATTGGTCCTTCTAACGCTGGGGGTTGTCACCATCAACCTATAAGGGATCTTAGAGAGCGCTTAACTCGTAAATGCACTATTTGCAAGTCAACTCCTCAGTGCCACTACGAGAGGCTCATTACAGCAGTGCTCGCTGACTGCCGGTGTGCCAAAATGCGTAAACCATCGGTGTTCGAGAGGCTCTCTCAACAACCACTAGAGACAAGACCTCTCCACTGAAGACGCAATTGTCAGAGGAGACGAGCTTCCGATGACTTGGATCTCCCGGCTGCAACTGTTAATGTAATAGGGAAGTCTAAGGTAAAGAACTCAGACTCTTCCGACATTGAATTTTCACCGGGACTAAAAGGCATCTCTATTGAACCTGAGGGTGTCTACCGACATACCCGGATTAAGAAGGGGGTTGCCATTCCACTCGATTATAGGCAACTAGCGTCTGTGTTTGATGACGATGATGATGGTTGCTCAGCAGTGGCAATATCTCAGGCGTCGAGCTCAATCTAAGGTGAGCACGCAAAAGTGCACATGGCTGAAATCCCTGATGATATAAACAAAAGGCTAGAAGAGCAATAAGCTGCGATTGCTACCCAGTAAGCAACGATCAACGCCATGAGGGAAATGCTGGAAAAGCTCCTGGAAAAGAAGTAGAAGAAGAAGAAGAGGACATCGCGGGCTCACCCAAAATCCTCAACTAAGAACACAGGGCGGGAATCTACTCATCCTAAGATGACATAAGGAGAAGATAACCCCGGGTCGCCCTCTGATTTGTCATCCGAGTCGTCAGGAGGGGCATCGTCCTTTAGCCACCATTCAAGGGATAAGAGGCTGGACGAGTTCTAAAGTCAACTTGACGCCTTGAAGCTCCAAAAGAACATGAACGAGCTAGGGGTGATCAGTCCATATCCAATAGAGTGGGACACGATACCTTATCCACCAAAGTACCCATAAGCTTGGTACAGTTTTATGGCAAGGGATCTCCCTCATAACATATCTACTATTTCCTAGCTCAAACAGGATTCCTCATGGGAAACGATCCCATCCTCACTCGGCTATTCATTGGAACCTTGAAAGGGGTGTCCTTTGAATGGTTCCGCAAGTTGGAACTAGGTTCCATCAAATTATGGACTGATATGGAGAAGCTATTCCTGGCCCGTTTCTTTGATGATGACACGGAAGTGTCAATGTCTACTCTGCTAGCTGAAAAGCAGAGAAAGGGGGAGTCGGTCAACGACTTCATGAAAAAAATTCAGGAATCGGTCACTATATTGCTGTGATCAGGTCTCTGAAAGCACGTTGATCTAGATGTGCCGCAATAATCTCTCGATCCACATTTTGTCCAAGGTTGGAGCGGTGAAAACCTAAACTTGGAAAGAGATTGTTTGCTAAGGTGAACAAGTAGAAAACATGATCAAAAGGTTGGAAGCCGAAGACCCCCAACATAAAAGAGGAGCTCCGGAGCAGAGTTCATCCAGAAATCCTTCTCGGTTAAAGGGGAAAGAGATCATGGCTATCGAGAATACTTCACCTCCCAAGTCAGCTCAGAGGCAACAATCTACCTCTTCTGAACTGCGCTCTCAGAAGCAATACGACTTTCGAGAAGATCAAGTTGCTACTACCCCCGACACCCTGGTTAAGAGCAACATAATAAAGCTCCCAGAGGTAAGGAGGACCGAGGACCTGAACAAGACGGATGATCCCAACTATTGTGCGTACCATAGGATGGTTCATCATCCTACCTCTAAGTGTTATGTCCTCAAGGACAAAATCCAGGCCCTTTACGATGCAGGGGTCCTGAATAAAGAAAAGGCGCAGAAGAAAGTGACTACAAATATAGTCACTTTGAAATTTAGGACATACCTCCCAGAAGTTCATGCACCGACAGGAGTCATACCTATTCCCAAGGTGGAATTAAATATTGTCAACACTAATCCTCACAATCAGCGAGGGAAAGGCTTGGTACCACAGACCTTGCCGCCAGGGAAAATGATGTGGGTCCATCCTGATCTCCTCAATGACAAACAGTGGACTTCTAAATCCTCAAAGAAGTCCAAAGGAAAGGCAAAGCTCTGCAACGTCATGTCTGTAATTCTGGATGATGACAAACTTGAAGCAACAACCTTCACCGATTTAAACGACGAGATAGCTATATTGGCTACCAGGGTGGGGAAGGACTTTGCTAAGCACTACCCTCTAACGGTAGAAAATCTGGCGAAGCCGACAACAAAGCCACGATACAACAAGGAACTGATGAAGGAGACTCCCGCAAGCTCAAGTAGTCAACCTTTCTAATTCGATGTGCTTGCATAGTTGACAAATATCACAGCCATAATCACTTTATACAAGATCCTGCGGTTGTCTAAGTCTACCCAAGAAGCTCTACGAGAAGCACTAGTTGGCTCTGAAGCTTTTGCAAGACATTTTCTGCCTGCTCCCAAAGAGGATACGGAAAAAGGTGTCCTTAATGCCGCTTAGCATCCAAACAGCAGATCCCCTACATAACCTTCATTCCTGATGATATGCTTATCAAGAGTATAACCCATGACCGACCCTTATACTTCACTGGGTACGTTGGTTCCTCCAAAGTGGACAGAATCCAAGTGGATCTGGGGTCTGCATTGAGCATTGTTCCTCGAAAGCTTATTCAGCACCTGGAGATACCTCAGAGGCGTTTATCTACAACAAGAACCACCATCTTTGGCTTTAATTCCACTGGTACCCGGTCGTTGGGAAAGATTCTCCTCAAATGTTGGTTGGGAGATATGAAGATGGAGGTAACCTGCTATGTGATTGATGCAGAACCCTCCTACAATATACTATTAGGTCGGCCATGGATCCGTAGCAATCGTATTGTCTCGTCCACATAACATAAGTGCATGAAGTATATGGATGATTACAGTCTGGTGAAGATGGTGTTCATAGAGAAGCGACCCTTCTAAGGAGTTGAGAACTATTTTACTAACTCCTTGCTTTACCAGGACTTTGAATCAGAAACGGAAGCCCCGGGCGAGGAATCCGAGAGCAGCAACGAGGCTGACAATGAGCCCGAGTACAATGAGGGTCTTGTCTTGAATGATATTGAACTCATTGTAATTGGCTGTGAAGACCTCGATGTAGCCGACGCTGATGAAGCCGACGAATTTGTCCTGAATAAATATTTTGACTTTGCTTACTTGTCGTCTGATTCAGGGTCTAGTAATAATGAGTCTACCTATCCAGTTTTAGGGATGTATACTAACTCTTCTTTACACTTGCTTGTGCATTCGTCGTTTGTAACAGATAAACAAACGATTGAGTCCTCAAGAGCTTTCTTTATCGTACTTTCCCAAGATAGTAATCAGAAAGATATTATCTTTGGAAGGATAGACCAACCTTTGCATACATTATGGGATGAATTGGAAGAAGATGAGCCCGCCCCTCAATTCTCGTGCTATAATCCAATAGCGATACGTATGATGGAGAATATGGGTTATAACTTCTCCCGCAAAGAAGGTTTAAACTATGACAAAGGACAAAGAATAATTGCACAGTCTTTCATCCCGAAAGGAAAACCCATCGATTATTTTAATAAAACCCACAGAGGGCTAGGTTATATCTCCTCTTCATCAGAACTATGGTCTGACTCTAGAGAAGAATCCGAAGAAGTTCATTCCCTGGATTCATCATCGACATCCTCAATGTGGGATTCAGATGTCAGCGTAGGGGCTATATTCAAAAATCTTACAGTCAATATGGCTACACCTGAACCCACCAAAATCAGAGAGGATGACCAGGTCCCACTTTACGATGAAGCATGAGACCATCATGTCAATGCCCAATGGAGTAGTTGGTTTGAACAACGTGAACCACCCACCGAGGACAAAGTACTTTAGGTAAATATAGGAGATGAGGCTAATCCCAAACCCATATTTATAAGTGATAGTTTACCTCCCCAGCAGAAGGAAGACCTTATATCTCTTATTCGGGAATATATTGACGTCTTCGCCTAAAATTATGAGGACATGCCTGGCTTGGACCCGCAGGTAGCTATGCACCACCTCAACATCAAACCGGGCGCAAAACCAGTCAAACAACAACAGAGATGGTTTCGTCCGCAAATCATGGAGGCGATTGAAGCTAAAGTGGAGAAGCTGATCGATTCAGGCTTCATACAAGAAGAGCAACGCCTAGACAGGGTGGCCAACATCATTCCAGTCCTGAAAAAGAATGGAAAGATTTGTATCAACTTTAGAGATCTCAATGTCGCGTGTCCGAAGGACGAGTTTCCCTGACCCATCACGGATGTCATCATCGACAATACATGTGGTTTTGAAAGAATGTCGTTCATGGACGGATTTTTAGGGTATAATCAAATCAAAATGTACCCTGAAGATAAAAACATACCTCGTTCAGGACTCCATTAGGAATATACTATTATACAGTGATGCCTTTTGGACTCAAAATGCAGGTGCAACTTATCAACAAGCCATGAGCACGATCTTCCGAGATCATCTCCGTAAGACGGTCAAATGCTACGTAGATGACTTGGTGGTGAAGAGTCACAACAAAGATGATTATCATCAAGATTTGAGAATGATGTTCGAACTAATGCGATCCCATCAATTGAAAATGAATCCCACAAAATCATTTTTGGGGATCTCGAGTGGCAAGTTTATTGGATTTGTTGTCACAACGAAAGGGATTCACATAGATCCCGATAAAGTGAGAGCTGTCCAGGAGCTACAATCACCCAGGATTCTCAAAGAATTAAGGGGACTGCAGGGACGTCTGGCATACATCCGTAGGTTCATCGCAAATCTCTCGGGTAAATGCCAGTGCTTCTTAAAGCTGATGAAGAAAGGTGTATCCTTTGTGTGGGACAAAGCTTGCTAGAAAGCTTTTGATGAGATAAAAGTTTATCTCTCAAACCCACCAGTTTTGGCGGCCCCGGTCCTAGAGAAACCCTTATTGATCTATGTACGGGTGATGGACCACTATCTCGGTGCTCTTTTAGCACAAGACGATGATGATGACCATGAGCAAGCTATCTATTACCTGAGTAGAACATTACAGGGAGCTGAACATCGATATCCCATGGTCGAAAAAGAATGTTTGGTTCTAGTATTTGCAATTCAGAAAATGCGACATTACTTGGTCGGTCAAACCGTACATGTCATCTCCCGGGTGAATCCCATCTGAGTCTTCATGACACAACCCAGGCCCTTAAATTGGCACCTGACAAGATGGGTGCTTTTGCTGTTCTAATACGATATACACTTCATATCGTAGAAATTTGTCAAAAGGCAAGCCATCTGCGATCTCGTGGCTTGTCACCTACTAGAATCAAAGACTGACTTATTCGAGGATATGCCAGATGAAACCCATAAGGTCAATGTTACTTCACAGCAGGAAGTTTGGCAATTATGATGGTGCATCTTGGGTAGGCCCAGAAGGGATGATCGTCGCGGGAGTAGGGGTCATGTTGCTTTCCCCTTAAAATCTTGTACTGCCTTGAGCCTCCTCTTTAATAGAGTTGTGCTCCAATAACGTGGCTGAGTACAATACCTTGCTCATTGGACTTGATCTCGACAAGGAATTGAGGATAAGACATCTCAAAGCATATGATGACTCCAAGCTCATTGTCAATCAAATGACAGGGGAATATGAGGTAAGGAATGACGACTTGATCCAATATCATAAAGCGGCTATCAAATTAGCCAAGTCATTTGAAGTCTTTCATATTGATTATGTACTGTGTGCCAAGAATACGCACGCGGATGCATTAGCGGCACTTGCAACTACTCTGACTTAACCACCGGGTACGAGTCAACATATCACTATCGCAAGTCGACAACTCTTTTCGACCAAAGTATGCTCTAGAAGTCAACGCAACTCACCAGACTATAGGTCAACTCGAGCCGATGGAGTGGCGTTTTCTAATCATAGACTACGTCTTATACGACATACTCCTCGAAGATGCTAAAGAGCGAGAATCTGTTCACAGACGTGTGCCAAGATTTTACTACGACACGACCACGAAGATGTTGTATCGTAGGTCATATAACAGCATGTTACTACGATTCCTGTCAACCAAAGAAGCACAAGAGGCCCTAAAGGAAGCCCACGATAGTACTTGCGGTGCTCACCAGCTCAGACCCAAGTTTTGGGATCGCTTACGAAGAATGGGATACTATTAGCCCAGAATGATTAGCAACGCGATAGCTTATGCCAAAATTGCCACGCGTGTCAAATTCACGCCAATTACATGCATCAACCGCCCGAAGACCTGCATCCGATAGTGACTTCATGGCCATTCGAGACATGGGGGATGGATATCGTCGGACCGATATCTCCACCATCAGCAAGTGGTCATCGTTTCATTCTAGCGATAACCGATTACTTCTCCAAATAGGTCGAAGCTATTCCCTTGAGAGAAGTCAAAGCCAGCGATGTGGTCAAATTCATAAAGCATCACATCATCTACAAATACGACGTCCCAAGACGTACCATTCATAATAACGGGTCACAATTCGTTAGTCGTGCATTTATCTCGTTCTATGACAAGTTCAGAATTCAGAATCTCACATCCACTGCCTACAATCCATTAGAAAATGGACTAGCTGAAGCTTTCAACAAGATGATTGTTAAGATCTTAACCAAGCTGATATCCGTCAGCAAGCACGATTGGGATGTGAAGCTCGGTGAAAGCTTATGGGCGTACCGCACTACGGTCCGCACCCTAACTGGCACCACGCCATACTCATTGGTATACAGATGTGAAGTCGTATTACCTCTAGAAATTCAAATTCCATCCCTATACATCACACTTGTAACATGAATGACCACTGCAGAAAGCCATCGACGACGTCTCAAAGAATTGAAGGCGTTAGATGGAAAACGACTTGAAGCTCAACAGCATATCGAGTTCTATCAAGCCCGCATATCTAGGGCTTTCGACAAGAAAGTCAAACACAGATCTTTTAAGGAAGGAGATTTGGTCCTTGCTGTTCGACGAGCAATGATACTCAATTCCAAAAAGAAAGAATAATTCCAACCCATATGGGAAGGATCATTCGTAGTAGAGACGGTTTATTCGAATGGAGCATATCACTTCGTCAAACCAAATGGTGACAAGATCATGATGCTTATTAACGAAAAATTTCTGAAGAAGTTCTACTCATAGGCTTCTTATATGCTAGTCGCTTCACCGTCGAGGTTCAAACACCACGGGTGAGACGTTGATACATAGCCTTAACAGTATCGAGGAGCGTGATCGCCCATATTGTTAAAGCTACCAAAACTCTTGTAACTCCCACGAGGCCAACTAAGGTGAAAAATATCCCTTTTACCCTCCAAATTCTCCCACCAATCCTCTTCAATAGGATGGCAGGCCCACATAAAGCTATCACGTTAACAATCACCTCTAATAGCTGATTTCCTCTAAATTCTCTCGCCAATCCTTTTCAACAGGATGGTAGATCCACACAAACTATCAAGGTAATGATTACCTCTGATAGTTCAACCTCCCACAAATGCTCCCACTAATCCCCTTCAATTGGATGGCAGGCCCTCACAAAACTACCACGTTAACGATTACCTATGATAGTCAACTCAGTCAAGTAGTGACCTACCATGTGATGAGCCCCTACTTATCACTTGATCATGATAGTGATCTACCGTGCGATGATTCATTATCTGTTCCGCTCCGAATGTTCTATCTCTTAGAATGATCGATGATAGTGGCCTATCATGCGATGTGCCGCTATTCTAATCACAGTCGTTATACTCCCATGTCACTAAACGATTTGATTATTTCCACACCATCATTCTTGCAAATGACGTTGTTCGTTGATAGTGGCCTACCAAGCGATGTGCCTTATCAACCCCCTTATTCCCGAATAGTGACCTACCAAGCGATGAGTCACCATTCAGATTCGAGATCGTTATTGTATTAACGATATCATCACCCTCCATCGGTCATTTTTATAAATGACCACTTCCTGAAGCAGCGAGCTTACCATGCGATGAGCTTCTCTTTCAAACTCTGGATGACACGAACGAGCCTGATTACAACTTAACCGTTGTAGTTACGCTAATTTCTTATAACATAAACAAGCCTGATTACAACTTAACTGTTGTAATTACGCTCATTTCTTAATCCAATGTCTTAAAATGACTAAGGATAGAGAAGAAAATTTAGCATTAAGTCTAAAAGAAACTTCTCGGCAACTCACCATACTGAGAAAAATAGTATAGCTAGCCCAATTCAAATAGTAATTAGCAAAGACAACATCAAATCCGTTGATAGCTGGTGGTTTGCTAAAAATCCTAACTACCAGTCAATAAGGCAAACAAAGCGGAAATGCATGAGATATTAAAGACGTGAATTCAATAAAAACTGAATTTATTTATAATAAAAAGTTTTTATTACAAAATTAATCCAAAACAAAATAAAAACTTCTCAAGCGGCTCTCAATATCTCTGATGACCTTGGTGTGTTCTTCCTCAATAGCATGAAGGATCTGGCGGCGAATATCTTCTTTAGTGAGCGAGATGGTGTCGGCTAGCTAGACACTCACCGCTTTCAGAGCTCTATCTCTATCCTTGAGCTCACCAAGAACCTGTTGTTGTTGAGTCTCAAGCTCCTCCAACACTACCAGAACTGCGGCACGAGCTTGTTCCTTCTCCGCCAGGATTGCCTACGCCTCCGCTATGACTTGCTTCACCTTAGTTATGGACTGAGCCAAGTCCGTTAAGACGAAGTTAGCCTTTCGGCATTCTTCTTCGATTTTCTCACCCTATGCAGTAGCCCGCTCCACCTCTTCCTTCACCCAGGTTTCCTCAGCTAAAGTCTCCTCCAAGAGGTGTTCCCACTCTTTTAGGGCTTCTTGAACCCTTTCAGAGGCCAAGCCGACAAGGTTAGAGCCGATAGAGCGGAGGGCGAGCAATTCCTGAACGTCCATCTCTAGGAGCCACAGGCGGGTTTGGTATGGAGAAGCTGCACTTGCACCAACCAGCTTGGTCAAGTTATCCACATACATCTGTAGGACTAGTTTGCAATCGTCAAAAGTACAGTCTTCATCCAATACCATCCTGACGCTGTCCTGGAGAAAGCACTCGATAGCCCGATCGATGGTTCTCTTTTGCATGCGAGCAGCGGGAGAAAGTAGAGCTTCATCTGTAGCTAACGTTGTTGTAGGAGCTTGGAGAAAAGCGCTGGTAGCTACGATAGCGAGAGTATGAGTGGACACCACCAAAACCGAAGGCTCCATCGATAGGAGCTTCGATTATCAGTTCGAGAGTTGTCGAAATCAGGATTCTACAACGGTGACAATAGCCATCAACGAAATCAATGCCTCCTCATCCTGAATGGCTGCCTCTCCCATTTGAACCGGAGCCTCAATTGGTGGGCGCACTTGCTGAGTAGCGTGTGGGTGAGGCGAGGTAGAAGTTCCTGCATATATGGACTCCAGCAGGTTAGTCCATCTTTCAAGGGCCTCGGGAGTTGTATCAACTATGGTAAAAATTAATAAAAGAAGTGTTAGCATATTCACTAAGATAATCCCCATAGATTTAAGGGTTCATGAGTCACAATACCTAGAATAGAAGCGGCAGCCTTGATGACCTGTTCGCGAGGAGGACTTGAGACGTCCATGTCCCCACCAAGAAATTTAGCCTTAGGAGAATGGTGGGAAGTGGGTTTCCCCCCATCATGCTCTCTGAAGAAAGAATCTAGAACCTCTTCGCTATCACCGGAATAATCAACTTTCTCTTCTTCCTCCTCCCCCTCTCCAGAGGAAATGGTGATAGCTGCCTCTGCCGTTTCTGCGTTAGGAATAACGTGAGTTTCAACAAATGTGAGGCAATTATGCATAACTTACTAATAAAAAGAGAAGTGAAAGAATGAATACCCTCTGAAACGATCGGTTCAGTGGCTTGAGCCAAAGACCGTTGATCTCCAATGAGCGTCGGTGTTGTCACATCCGAGGTTGACGATGTTGTTTCCATTACAACATCGGGGGCTGACGAAACAACTTTTGTAATAGAAGAGGATGGGACAATGGATGGAGCCACCTCTAAAGTTGGCTTGAGAGCACTTGGTGCATGACTCTCCTCCATTTTAGCAACGGTCACTGTCTCATCGTGGTGGGCCTTCTTCGTCACCTCTTCTTCAGAGGGACCAGCTTCTACCTCCCGTTGATGTTTAGGCGGGGTGGTGAAGTCAGGAGCGTAATCGGGCATTCACATTCGGTCAGCGAGGACATCCCTGATGCTCTCCAAAAACACGCCTACTCGGGCTAACTCCTCAGTCTCCTCTTTGGCAGGGGTGTCGAGTTGGGAGGGAGCGTACTGAGTTAGAAATTCCGCCCTAGGAAGTCATACAATCCCCTAAAACCGCCAACTTCTTCAAGAGGAGTCACTTCGGACTCCTCAAATTGTTGATATTCTCTCCGCCCCGGTGCACGAACGACTTCACCTGATTGATGCTTCAGTACTGTCAGGCAAGATTCATAAGGTTTGAAGCCTTCTAGCGCTATGCTCGCACTCTGGTACCACTTGCAATGTGCCAAGGTATGCCGGAGTGGCGGGGTATTAGGTGGCAGTACAAAGTGGGTGCTGGAACATCTTGCCTGAGTCCAATACCATCCCCGTGAGCCGTTGACCAGCCCCCCTTCATAACTCAACTGAGGGTTCGGGTTCCCCACATATAGCTGATCATACCTAAATTGGAGAGCAAATCGGCAAGGAAAATAGAGCTCCATGTGGCAAATCGAGCCCGTTCTGAAAACATAGTAGCTTGACCGAATGTTGATGAGCCAACGGAAGCTACCCAAGGATAAAGCACTATAGTTATCTCCTGTTTGCACGTCCTTGAAAGATTCGCCGTACCCTCCATCAGAGAAATAGGGGAAGCACTGGTAGAAGTTGTAGCTGCTGAAGAAGGATAGAGCCTTCCTCATCTCCACGATATGTTTGTACATCCACGAGAACTTCTCTAGGCGTTGAACAAAAGGGATCAGCTGCCCTTCCTGGCATGCTACTGACACACTCATCAAGCATTCACAGTGCAGCACAAACTAAGCCATGAAATAAGTATATGGCAAGCTGACACGTGGGTTAGGAGTCTTAGCTACTTCTTCTCCCTCCCTCTCCTCAACGTACAACACTTGGCAAAATTATGTCGTTAAGGTGCAAAGCCCACTCTGAATGCACGACATGATGGTCGGGAGTAGCGCATAAGGTCGTTCGTGAGCTAAACGAAATGCGGGGTATACCACCTCTACCGGGATGGCTTCAAACGAATGTGTGGGGACCATACAACTTACCTGGTGAGGAGAGCCTTGCTAGAAATGGGGACTTTGGCACTGAACCGGGGGATAGCCTCTTCAGAATAAGCCACTTCAAAACAAAGAACGAATGAAATTAGAACTCTTCGACATGGAGTCAAAAATTTTGCTAAGTCCTCAAGACAAGCGAACTACGCTATACAGGCGAACTTTGCTATACAAGCGAGCTCTGTCAAGTTGGTGAACTAATAAAGCTCACCTGACATACGGAACCTCTCTTGATAGCAGACTTCACCAGACAAAGCTCGCCTGATTTAGCGAACCTCGCCTGAATAACTGAACCTCGCATGACAAGCAAAGCTCGCCTGAACAACTAAGCTTCTCTTGATCAAACGAAGTTCGCCAGAATAGGCAAACCTCGCCATACAACGAAGTTCACCAGAGCGGCTAAACTTTGCCAGAATCGATGAAGCTCACCAGAAGAATGAACGACACCTGTTCATCTTCTCCCAACCCTATATACAGTCCGTAAAGCTTACCTAAAGACGGTGGATCAACACCGGAGCCAGCGGAAGTGGGGCCCTTCCCCTTTCCCTTTGATGTGAGAGCCTTGGTCTTAGGTGCCATTTCGAAATTGAGAAAGATTGCAAAGAAAACTGAGGTTTTGTGCTCTCTGAAAACTTAGGCAAAAGAAATTTCAAGTGTACAGAAACTTCTCAAGGAGGGAGACGAAGACTATATATAGGTGAGTCGATTAATGGTTGAGATTCAAGATCTCAACCGAATTAACAGTTCAGATCGAGTGAAACGGTTCAGTTTTGACTGTTTCGAAACGAACTATAGTGATTAGTTCTCAGATCCAATGGTTCAGATCAGTCATCCAAGTGACGAGACGCTTCGGATTCAAATGAGTGGTCAAGATTTAATTTTTGTGAAATCAACGATCATGATTTCTCATTGAAACAACGGTTGAGATTTGTGATCTAAACGATGCAACGGTTCAGATTGAACGTGTGAAAACGAGGACGCCAGGTCACATCGCATTTAATGCGACTTGACACACCATCACCACCTTGACTAGCAAGCTTCGAACCTCACTTACAGTTCTTTAGCTCGCCTGTAGTTCTCTAGCTCACCTGTAATCGCTTGAGGTTCGCCTGCAGCTGTCTAGCTCGCCTACGACGCTAAGTTCTCCTGAACACTTAGCTCGCCTGAGTTCACTGAGTTTGCATGAGGAGCTCATCTTCGTCAAAATGGTCGAGGTCGTCAAAAAGCTGCTCACCTCGCCTGAATTAGCGAATTTTGATATCCAAAGTGTTTCAGATTCCTCTCTAAACCACTGAGGAGATCTAAAAACTTTGGAGAGGGTTTTGTAGGCAAATAAAATTGCCTTTATTTCCAATAAAGGAGATGAAGTTTGCCTGCATGACTGAACCCTGCTTGAGCATTCAAGCTCGCATGAGCAAAGCTTGTTTTGCTTGTTCGTCTGAATCAAATGGGCCGAGTCATGTTCACCTGAATGCCTGACTTCACAAGCGAAGCGAAGCATGCCTGAGCATTGAGCTTCGCCTAAAAGGAGCTAAGATCGCCTGAATGCTTAGCTTGCCAACTTTGCCTACAAGGCTAAACTTCGCCTATGAGTTAAGCTCGCTTGAACGCTTAAACTCATGAAGTTCGCCTACAGGATCCTACTTCACTTGAAAGATAGCTAAGCTCGCCTAAATGCTTAGCTCTCCAACTTTACCTACACAAGCCAAGCTCGCCTACAAGAGGTTTTCCCACACAATCCAAGCTCGCCAATAGGATTTAAGCTTTCCTGAACACTTAACAAGGTTCGCCTGTCAACCTCGCCTGCTCGCCTAGCTTGCCTGTAAGCTCGCCTAACTAGTCTGGTCGGCTAGAAACCGTCTACTTGAATTGTGGGAGTGGTTACGCCCACTTCACACATTCTAAGGAGGTAGTTATGATC
Organism: Asparagus kiusianus; assembly: GCA_022839385.1. Taxonomy (NCBI): domain Eukaryota; kingdom Viridiplantae; phylum Streptophyta; class Magnoliopsida; order Asparagales; family Asparagaceae; genus Asparagus; species Asparagus kiusianus. The sequence goes on along the minus strand of BQKN01067501.1, from coordinate 857,147 downwards.
ATTCTCCTCTATAAAAAGCCATGAACGGCTACAGAAAAGAGGACTTTTGGGCTCTTGAACTTTTGGAACTTTTGGCAATCAAACTTATTGATTTCCAAGAGAACCAAAGTCCTGCATTCTTACATTCGGCTTTGATCTTTAAGCTCGAGTGATTAAACTCATCTAATCAAGCTTCTACCAGGCGCTGAAGTTTGTTCACAATCTCGTTTAAATCGTCAAAGGGAAGCAAACTCGACACGAGCATCGAGGGAGGCATCCTATCGCCCTAAAAACCCTATATTAAACAAAGAGAGATTGAATCAATTCTCTCTTCTTCTGTGTAAAAGCGATTTCTAATTTCTAATACAAATTCAATCAATACAAATTTTGAGATTATTTTTACGACCTACAGGCGCCAAATTGTTGATGGTTTATATGATTACACAGTCAGTTGCATTCATGATTGGATGAGGTTATTGAGGATTGATGAGGGGCTGCTTTCTTCCCTGACTTTATGTCATGTTCTTGAATTGGGTGATCAAAAGATCTGCATATGTAGAAATACATAAGAGGGCGGGGATTGGTTCCCCCGTGGTTCCTCCGATGATCAAGTTAGCCGATGAACTTGAGTAGGGAAAAGAAGAACTGTACGAGTTCTTGTGTGTGCATTATGTTCTGCCCTGAGATCAGTCTTCTAAAGAAGGTCTCAAAGATCAAAAGTCAAAAAGTCCTTTTTTTAAGTTAGAATAGTACATGTATTTATACCTAGGGTATAAGGGTAAATCGGTCACTTTAGTCGAGCACAAGAGGGCAGTGGCGAAGTGTGGGCTAGCAGTTGAGTCAGCCTCTGCTTTACAGGTGTCAGCAGGTGACTGAAGGAGAGATCACTCTGGCATTAAATGAGAAGTGACTAGCGGCATGGCAGAGTATGGGCTGGTAGCTGAGTCATCCTATGCTTTATAGGTGTCAGTAGGCGACTAAAGGAGAGATCACTTCAGAATTAAATAGGAAGTGACTGGCAACGTTGTAGAGTATGGGCTGATAGTAGAGTCAGTCTCTGCTTTATAGGTATCGGTAGGCGACTAGAGGAGAGATCACTTTAGCATTGAATGAGAGGTGACTAGCGGCATGGTAGGGCCTATGTGGTCTGATGAGTCATGAAGGCTATCAAGGCCAGAGGCATGATGCACCTGACATGCATTAAATGTGATGTTGACACATTGTCAGTGATGATAAACTTGAAACAAAAGATGTCATTTGCCTTCACCAAGAAATAACGCCTTTCGAGTCGGCTTCGCGAGGCGTCTGGTAAATAGTCGAGTGGACTTATGGCGAGTCGTCTTCGACAATAGGGGTGATAAGTTCCACCTTTCGAGTCAACATGAAGGAATGTCGAGTCGGCAAGTCGGCAGAGTGTGTCGTCCCTACTGGTCTCTGGCCGCCAAGTTGATTGAGACATAGCATGTAGAAGCACCCGTCTGTTGTTTGGCAGTGAGCTTGCACTTTAGCGAATGAGAACACCATAACAATTCATAAAACAAATTTAGATATATCTCTTCTAGTTTAAGCTTCTTCTTTTGTTACACCACTTGAACTATCTCAATCTTCATAAAAGGTCTAAAATCTCAATCTGTCACCTCAACCATATAGAAAATTTTAAGAGGAAGAGAGATAGAGTCTGGAGGGCGATGTACACCATCTTTAAAAATTAAAAATATTTAGCATAGGATAGATATCCTTGAGATATTGCATAATCATATCCACAAGTGTGGGTCTTTGACCATCTTTTAACGAATACACTCAAAATTTTCCATGGATTTATAGAGTTCGAGCCTTTGACCATCTTTTAATGAATACACTCTTTTTGCTTGATATTTTATATCTCATATGTCCTTTGTACATGAATAAAAATTTTGGTGTTATATTCAAGTACAAATTAAGCTCAAAACTATTTGATATATCTAAAAACACTTTATGAACAACATATAAAAATATTTCTTCTTACTTTTACAAGACTAAACATGATAAGATAATACTAAAGTGTGAAAAGTAATATGAAACATACCGTAAAACACCGTATTTATCAATCAAAGATGTATAACTATGTGTGCACATATAATATATATAGTGTGTGCACATATAATATATATAGATGTAAAAATTATGTGAACCAATATGATTAACTCATGCCTATATACCAACAGATAATCATGTCTGAATATTTCACGTAAAAGCATATACCTAGGCATGCAAGTTTTTTTATTTTTAAAAAAAAATAATAAAGAAAAAGAAATTTTTATTTAGTTTTCTATTTTTCATAAGAAAATAAAAAAAAGAAAGAGAAATTTTTATTTTGTTTTCAATATATAAAAATACTAAAAAATTAAGAAAAATCAAATAAAAGCTAAAAGTAAGAGGAAAGTTAAAATGTGTACATACGACAGGTCAGGTTAACATGCATTGAAGTAGTAACTAAACAAATAAAAAATAACAAATATGAGTTAGTACATGCCAGTGTTTTTTACGCGAATATATAGGTCCAAGATAATAAGAAAATAAAAAATAAGTGTAAAATAAAGAAACAAGAAAACAAACATAAACCAATAAAGCAAAAAGATAAAGCCATCATCATCGAATGTCATCTTTGATTGATCAGTCCTACAAGCAGCATTCATCAAATATTGAAGAGAAGCATCATAATACTGATGTTGAGCAGTCATATCAAATCTCATAGACTCCACTCTCACAGTCAGCAACTCTAGTCTCTCTCCTAAAGTATCCAAAGTCCAATAAGAAGCACCACCTTCTGAAGAGTCGAGAACATCATCACCTACTGGTTGGGACCCGGAAGGTTTACCAACTGAGGACTCTCCCTTTCCTCTTGCCCCTAAGCTCTTCCTGGCCGTCTCATCACATAAAGCTATTCTTCCCTTATCTATCTAATCAGAAGGTGAAGCATAAATCTTCTGATCCTTGCAGATGCAAGTGATCATAAAAGGATAGACTTGCTACGTCTTCTGCTTCTTCTTCTTCTCAATCATCTCCCTAGCACCCAAAGCAACAAATGACATCCATACAAAAATAACTTGTGCATGATTAAATGACCGACCCTTAGCAATCCAAAATAAAAAGATGACATCTCTAACTGATAATGTACTGTAAGCAGTCAAACTTGAGAAAAAGATTGAGAAGAATATACTCAGGTTTCAGATAACCTGAGTTGAATATACCAGAAAAAGATTTATCTATAAGGAACTCAGCTATGCAGGTGTAATCCTCAGAATCGATGGTGACATTCTCAAATAAATAATTACATCGTGGTTTCCCGGCTACAGTGGTGATAGACATAGAATATCACGAATGTAATCAACACTAATTGTAATCTCACATCCTCTCACTATAGTCTTAGCCTCTGAAAATCCATAGTGCTAGTTGTAGTTCATGTAGAACTCCCGAACCCAAGAGATATTAGCTTTCTCCCCTCCTTTGTCCTTCAAAGGACCTAAACCAGCTGCATCCAAAAGCTTTAGCACATTCATGTGCTCTTACAAATGTCTTTCGTCTAGCCATCTCACAAATACGATGTGCAGCTTCCGGTACTTCTCAAGCAACTCTTGAGATGAAGATTGTGAAGATCAAACTCTTTTGCTAGATGACATTCTCTATAGAGTCAAATAAACATGTACTAGTACAGAGAATATACATAATATAGTTTAGAGCCAAACAAAATTGAGTAAAATGTGAAATAGGATCAAATACACCAGTTTCAGCCTATATACTATCGTTGGATGACTGGCAGCCATCCATGGTCCATACACCATCCATGGTGTTCTTCAACCGTCGATGGCCTATGAACCGAGACCGACGTGTTTTTACCCCCAAATCATCTAAAACTATTACATAACTCAACATTCATTGATCTAAACTACTCTAATACTAATTCAACTTCCATCCACACATATATATTATTAAAAACATGTAAAAACCACAAGAAAAATCAAAATTGAAGATCTAGGGTTTAGAAAGCTACCTTTTTTATTTGATTTGATTCAAAAAGATGAAATTGATGATGATGATGATAACAGTAGTCAAAAAGCAACAAAAACATCACTGAGATTGAAAATTTTAAAGTTTTTTTTAGAGAGGAGAGATTAAAAAAAGGATAACAGTAAAAAATAAAAAAAATAAACTTCCCCTTTTAAATCTGCCCATCGATGACGAACCATAGATGGTGACACCACGACAATTAATGGTTCCCTTTTTTTATGATGAAAAACTATACATATATATAAAGTTAGGAGACTTACATGTACGGAAAGATAATATATAAAAATATATCAAATTTGTATCTTCTCATAATACAAAACAAAGATTGAATTTTATAACTTGAATCTTTAAGCAATTACCGTGCGTCGCCTCAATCCCTGGTTGACTGAAAGTCTACATAAAGATAAATAATTATGACCTAAGTGAAAGCACCTTAGAGGGGATGGGGTGAATAGGGTTTATGCTAATCTAATCCAATATTAATGCTAATTAAAACTAATTAACAATATCCTAGTAATTATGATATACAACAAGATATATGAGCAAGGATATGCAATATAAAAAGGGCGATATAAACATGCAACAATGGTGATATGAAAATATATAAGAATAAATGCGCCAAAGCCACACTCAAACATAAGAAAATGATCACGGAGTTTGGTCCTTCCGACCTACGTCTCCGCTCCCCACTCCTGGGGAGAATCCACTACACAACCGGGTTTTCGACGCTCACCCGAAAAATGTTTACACCTCCACACTCGGTTTTCTAGCTCACAAAAAACTTTACAACTCACACTTGTAACTACATAAATACCACCTCAAGTGTTGGCCTCTCATGTGTCACCTTCCTCAAGTGTTCGGGAGTACGACCTCTCCCTAGGCTTTACTACCGACTCCACTCCTCTTGGAACCAACCACGTCTCTCACCTTTACACTCCTCTTAGTGTATTTGTGCAATACAATGTGACCTCACATATGAAAGCTCAAATACAAATAATTTGTTCTTTACAATAGATGAGAACACAATGTAGGCTCACTCAATCACACCACCAACCCAAATTACACAATGTATGAAAATACTTAAGCTTAAGTGGTTGTGTGTGAAAGATAACAAATAATATAAACTCAATTGAAATCTAGCTTAAGGAAATTATAATCAAACATATAAGTAGCTAGAGATTGAGTTTAGAAAACTTCTCCAATTAAAACAAGAGTGGAGGGATGTAGATTGAAGCCCAAACAAGAATGGATAATCTCCTCTTCCTCTTGTGAAAATTTCTTCACAAAACAAACTCAAAACTAAACTTAAACAAACTTTTAAACACCCTTTAAACTTGTTTAAAAACTCTCTTAATTACCCTAAGAAGTTAGAGGGTATGGGGGTATATATAAGGTCATAGAACAAGCCCCAAAACCAAGAGAAAACCAAGGAAAAAGACTAAAAAACAGAAACCTAAAAATCTGGAAAACTAGCCGTTGGAAAGCCGTCGATCGACTGATGAACAGTATCAGTCGACTGATGAGCTGACCGTTATAGGCAGCTCACAGTTCATCGGTCGACTGAAGACCTCATCAGTCGACTGATGACCGAATCAGTCAACTAATATTTTATCAATCACAAAAACAGAAACTTTTGACAATTACAGGCGAGTTCATCAGTCGACTGATAAAATCTATCAGTCGACTGATAATAAGTTATCAGCCAGAAATAAACAGTAAATCTAATTTTCAAACCTCTTTTAAAAATAGCAAATAAGTTCTAAAAAATATAAAACTTTGAGAAATGTTTATAAACATGTTAATGAACATGTTACAAAAAGAATTTTCTTAGACACATGTTTACAAAATATATAGACTTAATAAAATATATATATAATGATTGTTAAGTCCAAAACCCAAGAATACACTATTTTCAGAAAAGTGCATATACTATGCAATATTTTCTTAGACACATTTATTTTTCAAATGCAATAGAATATGAAACATATGAGATGTATATAAATTTGTTTATTTGTTTCATATCTATAAGTAAACTTGAAAACTCCAAAATGAAAACGTGTGTGTGTGTGTGTGTGTGTGTGTGTGTGTGTGTGTGT
>BQKN01067501.1:802770-813016 GCA_022839385.1 Asparagus kiusianus | reverse complement strand
CTCTCTCTCTCTCTCTCTCTCTCTCTCTCTCTCTCTCTCTCTCTCTCTCCTCCCCTCCCGCACTTTGTCTCTGGCTTTCCCTCCTGCGAAAAACCAAAATCTGCACTCTAGGGTTAGGTCAAAACCGGATCGAAGATGGATAAAAAATCGGCGAACGAATTCGAAGTTGTTCACCATCCTCCTCCGCCGCTGTAACGTCAGGAACATGCACCGATGAACGACGAGCGAGAAGACTCGTCGTCGCCTTCCAAGACCGATGAAGATCCCCCCTCGCCTTCCAAGACCGACGAAGACCCCCCTTTGCCATCTGAGACCGACCGTGGTACCGATTCTCTCACATCCCCCCTGCTTCCTGTTAGACCTTAGAGGGGGTGATTAGGGTCTTATGGTAATCTAATCCGATTTTATGCTAATTAGCAAGTTATCCTAGCAAGTATAAAATACAATAATATATATGAGCTAGGATAAGTGATATACACAAGGGTAAACAAAATAAACAAGATAGTGGATAATATAAATAATGAGCAATGGACAATGGTGACAAGAAATATAAACATAAGAGAAGTGCACCGAAGCAAACTCAAACACACGATATGATCACGGAGTTCGGACCTTACGTCCTACGTCTCCGCTCCCCAGTCCCGGGGAGAAATCCACTATCACAACTGGGTTTTCTACGCTCACCCGAATAACGTTTACACCTCACAATATCGGTTTTCAACGCTCACCAATCAACGTCCACACCTCACACTCGGTTTTCTAGTTCACTGAAAACTTCACAATTCACACTCTCACAATGTCGGTTTTTAACGCTCACCGATCAACGTCTACACCTCATACTATAACAAATGATTGTTCTCAAATATGGATGAGAACATAATGAAGCTCACTCTCAATTGTTACAACTCCCCACAACCCAATTATACAATGTATGCAAATACAATAAGCTCAATGGTTGTGTGTGTAAGCAAAGAGATTAAACAAATCTAAACTCAATATAAAACTAGCTTTAATAAAATGATAATCAAACAAATAGATATAAAGCTAGAAAAGGAGTTTAGAAAACTTCTCAGTAGATCAAGAGATCGAGGGAGAGTAGTTGGATGCTCAAACACCAATAGACGATCTCCTCAAGCTCTTGTGAAATTGATTTCACAAACTCAAACTCTTAAATGCTTAAAAGCTTCTTAAACAAACTTAAACAACACTTAAACCCTTGTTAAAACTTTATTAAAACATTTCTTGGATTGCCAAAAGAACTAAGATCAATGGGGTATTTATAGCCTCCCAAAACCTCAGCCATAAACTCCAAACAAAAGACTAAAAAGCCCACAGAATTGAAAATCAGATTCTGTACAAAAATAGTCGTTGGAGTGAACGACGATCGACCGTGAAAATCTCGCGGTCGACCGCGAGCCACTTTCGAAACTTAGAAAATTTCTAGAAACTTTGACGGTCGATTGTGACAGTCGACCGTGGGAATTTTCGAGCTGACGGTCGACCGTGGCGGTCGACCGCGAAAGTTGCTGATGGCTCCGCAGGGAAAAACAAAGGTGTGGTCGACCGTGGCGGTCGACCATAAACTGACATATGAGAAAACAGGTTTGAAAGTTGATTTTCTAATTTTAAAACCCTATTTAAAAATATCAAATAAATTCCAAAAAATATAAAACTTTGAAAAATGATTGTAGACATGATAATACACATGTTACAAAAACTGGTTTTCAAAAAGGATCTACCAAATGTAAAATATCATTATTTTGTAAAATAGTCCAAAACATAAAAATGTAAACATATGAGTTTTGACATTTTAGCTTAACCATGTTTTGAAACATTACAAAATGATTTTGTAGACTTAAAGAAAGATGTAAACTATTGTTACGAAGTCTATAAATAATGAATATAGTATTTTATCAAAATACACATATAATGTACTAAAACATGATTTTATGAAACTAAATAAAATTGATATTGATGAAATCATATAAATGCATATAAGTATGAAACACAAATATGTTTTCCAATTGTATTCATAGTAAAACTTAAAAACTATCAAACTAAAACATATATGTATATATATTACTATATATATACAAAACCAAAACGTGTATGTGTATATATGATTAAGCTTAAAGTACTAACACACATAATATAAACCTAAACTAAATATACCCAAGCTTGTGATCTTCAACGAAGCTCTATCTTGGTACACTCGCGGATGAAGCTTGAACTTGAATTTTTAACTTGAATTGTAAGGCTTCAACTACTATTCCACCAACCTTCATTTGATATGATCGTTATAGCGCAATCCATCCAACCTCCAACATATTATTTGCCTATAATAAATATAAAACACAAACACTAGACAAATAATATTAGATATAAATTATTTGTAAATCATCATCAAAACAAGAAGGTCAACACCTCCAAGTCTTCGTCCACCCGTGCGTCATCATCAGGGAATGGTAGCACCGATGAAGCCACCCAAACGTTGTTGAGTTTCCAAAGGGGTGTAAGGAGAAAAAGAAAACTTACAAGTTCACTAAACGCACCACAGAAATCCATAAAGAAGTAAGATAATGTTATATGTTATATTTTCCAATTTAAATAGATGTTATAGATTTAGGTGCATTGTGAACTATATGCCTGGACATTGGTTGAAGGACATGTTAGCTGATACCTTAATGTTAAATGTGAACTATATACCTCTTATTAATGTTAAGTTTGGCTGTTGTTTGTTAAGGTTTATAGCGTAACTGTTACAGTTCATCGTTGCATGTTAACTATTGGATGTTGGATGTTAAGTGTGGTTGATGTTAAATGTTTAATTATAATACAGGAAAAAGTCAGGTGCTGCTAAAATTAGACCCACTGTTAGTTTCGTCGCATATTGTAAATTTATGAAAGTCCTCGAACCAAGAATGCGGCAGTGTCATTGGGATGCATACCAAGGGTGTACATTCCAGCATTATGTAAAGTTTGGTCCCCCAGCAGTAGATTGAGCCATGCTAGAACTTGTATTGAGTCACTATAAGGGTAATGAAGTGGCGTTTTCTCTGCCCGATGCCGAAAGTGGGAGAGAAAAGGTTGTTAATTTTGATATGGACTGGGTGCATGAACATACAGGTTTCCCAATTGATGGGAAAATAATTTACAGTAATAGAGATCATTTCCCTAGGCTTTGGGTGGAGTATTTTGATGAACATTTTACTAGAACCCAAAGAAATCAGCGAAGAATATGCGGCGATATGTGGAAGAGCTACTGTAATCTCTTGTTGAATCAAGAAAGAAGAAAGATATTGAAGATTTTGTGTTACTGCAGATACTTTATCAATGTTCAATGATGTGGTGCCCTAGCAGTGTCCAAGGCATCCCAAGGCTCTTGTTCAAATATGTTGATTCAATTGAAAGAGTGAGGAATGTGGCCTGGGGGAAATACATCTATGATCAGACGAAGAAAGGAATTAAGATTGCCAGGGAAGGTCCGCACAGGTCAGGAGTAAGCTATGTACCTGGATGCATGCCTTTGATCCCTGTAAGTTGGATTAACCTGTGCATGTGAACGCTTGCATATATTCTGTTAACTTACGTCAATAAACCATTATGGCTAACTGGTTCATGTTAACTATTTTAAGGATCTGGTTAACTATATTCAGGTTCATGTTAACTATAGTGTTTCCAGTGTTAAAGTTGGTGTTGTCAGTGTTAACTATATTTCAGTTCAGTTCTGTTAACTATATTCATGTTTAAAAGATTAGTAGTGCATACTAACATGTATTATTTGTTTGCACCTATGGTACTATGAAATGACGGGGATTAAAAGATATGCCTTGAACAATAGATTCAAGCCACCCCTCAATAACTGGGTGAAGATTGGTGAGAAGTATGGATCTTTTCGAAAGCGCACAATAGTTGTCAAGGCTGCAAAAGCTAGCATCCAGGTTGTACATAAACCAATAGCTGAAATTGGCCCATCCGATGAGAAATATCCAATCAGAAGGCCATTGATGAGGCTTAGAAGTGAAGGGATTGTACCACAATTTCCAGTCGTACATACGGAGGGGAAGAAAGCAGCAGTAAGGAAGAAGAAGATTGAAGAAGAAAAAAAAGTTAAAAAGAAGGAAGAAGAGAAGGAACATGAGAAGAGATGGTCAATAGGTTTGATAAGTTCTAAGGTGCTAAATCACCATAGTTAACATGTTAACCACAACAGTTAATATGTTAACCACAAGAGATAACATGTTTTCCACAAGAGTTGACATGTTAACAACAAGAGTTAATATGTTACCTATAAGAGTTAATATGTTTGTCACAAAAGTTAACATGTTTGCCACAAGAACTAACATATTAGCCACAAGAGTTAACATGTTAGCCACAAGAGTTAACATGTTACCCACGAGAGTTAATATGTTAGCAACAAGAGTTAACATGTTACCTATAGATGATTGAAGAACCTTTAATTTATATGTATCAACTGTGGTCCTCTTATTGTTAACCTTTATAAGCTTGATGTTAACTGTTTGTTATTTCTAAATTATAGATAATGTCAAAAGCCATTGATGAGGCTTTCGAAAGGGAAGATGAGATTGAAACGTTACCAGTTGAGGAGCAGCTACAATTTTGGAGAAATGCTGCTAAAGTAAACCAGAGACTTTACCGTACACTGAGGGTCTCGAAGAAATTGTATTGTCAAACTTTCATGAGCGAGATTCGTAGACTTAACGAAAAGGTTAAGGGGTTGGACGAATCTTGTGACATAGTAGATCCCTTGGTTTTAAAGAACAATGTGAAGAAGCTTATTGCATAGCAGCTGAAAGGAAACCCTATAGTGGAAGAAGAGGACAAGCATGAAATCGATGGAGAGGACAACCATGGAGAGAGAAACGACGTCACCATGAATGAAGGTGTCGAGGAAATAGGCAAGAATGAAGAGAGAGACGCAGTGATCAAGGATGAGGAGGACAAGCAAATGGTTGAAGATGAAGAGGACTCGAATGGAGAGAGAGACGATGGTACCAAGAATGAAGTTGTCGAGGAAATGAGCAAGAGCGAAGAGAGAAACAAAGTGATCAAGGATGAGGAGTACAAGCAGATGGTGCAGGAGGAGGAAGGTGTGGTTGAGTCCACTTAGCAAAGGATTGAAGAGGCCGAGGAAGGCGGTGAGTAAAAAAAATGTGGGTTATAGGAGTAGAGCTCCAAACAAAAGAGCAACCAAGAAAGGTAAACTGATTAGGACACAAATTACTGAGGATAAGAAACTGAGGGCTAAGAGATTGAAGTTGAAAGAAGGTGAGCACAAAGATGAACCCATTGTTGTTGGTGACAAGATAGAGAAAATAACAGTTTACTATGATGACAGTCTTGGCAAGTGGGATGTGCTAAAAGCACGTATTTAATAGATGTGGATCGTGCTGCCTTAAAAGAGGTGAATGAGGGTATCCCTGATATAGGTACATTTAACTTACGAGTGTTAGATAGCGCTGGGGCTTTTGTACATAACTACAGAACACTAAGAAATGTGACAGAGAAACTCTTAGCTGAGGAGAACAAATGGCTCGCGCGGTACTGCAAGGAGAAATGTAGCCCGTAAGTGCTGATTTCAAAATTTAACCCTTTTACGTTTAAATTTAACCCACAATGGTTAACATGTTAACCACGAGAGTTAACATGTTATCTACAAGAGTTAACATGTTATGCACAAGAGTTAGCATGTTATCCACAAGAGTTAACATGTTATCCACAAGACTTAACAAGTTAGCCACAAGAGTTAACATGTTATCCACAAGAGTTAACAGGTTAGCCATGATAGTTAACATGTTATCTACAAGAGTTAATAGGTTAGCCACAAGAGTTAACATGTTATCCACAAAAGTTAACATGTTTAGTAATTTAATGCTAACTCTCTTTAATATTAACTGTGAACCTCTGTTAGTTGCTTGTTATGTTTACGCGTTTAGATGTTAGCTTTCATGTTTTAGATTTTAACCCTCCGTAACTTATTGCTTTTTAAGGTATGTCGATGTCATAACTACTGATAACAGCACAATTACATACCCGGAACTACTGTATATGCTCCGCGGGGGAAGACTCGATGACAAAGTAACAAAGACCATCTTAGATAGATTACGGCTATGGCTGCAGTTACAGGAGAACACTGTCTTAAACAAGCAGTACGGGATTGTATCTATATATTTCTATGTAAGAGCAATCCTCATATAGTTAGTTAACAACTAAGCTCTTATTTAACATGTTAACCACAAACGTTAACATGTTAAAAATAATAATGGGCCACAAGAGTTAACATGTTATCCACAAGAGTTAACATGTTATCCACAAGACTTAACATGTTATTCACAAGAGTTAACATATAGCCACAAGAGTTCACATGTTATCCACAAGGGTTAACATGTTAGTCACAAGAGTTAACATATTATCCACAAGAATTAACATGTTTTCCATAAGAGTTAACATGCTAAATATTATGGTTAAAATGTTAACTATATGAACTTGAACCATGTTCACATGTTAAAGACCGCTCTTTCTTAATGTCTTAATTTTGTGTAACAGCATTCACTATATGGAGACCAGACTCATCTACGACTATATGAACTATATGAACTTTATATACAACAACATATTACCGCTGGCCGATCAATACTCATTTTTCAAATTGTTCGCCATGACCATTGGCATTGTGTCGAAGTTAGATTGAATGAAAATTTAGCGTTGCACTATAGTTCGGTAACTCACTCTGCTTACCTAGAGCCCGTTAACAAAATTATAAACTTCATGGACCATATGAAGGCCGCATTCGATCCTAAAAAGGTGTGTAGGACATTTCAATATAAGAAAATTCCATGCGAGCCTCAAAAGGGAAGGTACATTAACATATGAACCTTATTTTATTAAAGAATTTTCGTCTCCAAAACTGACCTGTAATATGTATTTATGTTTTGTTATTTGTAGCTACGATTGTGGGATATACGTTTACCTTTATGTACGGGCTATTCTACAGAAAGGTGATGTACTGCATGTTATGCCCGCCGATGACTCGTCGGAGGTAGTGCGTGCAAGGCTTGCGGCGGAACTGATAAAAGAAGGTTGGGAATTCAAAAATAGAAAGGGCACAATAGCCGTGGAGGACCCAGAATTGAAAGCGTCTGCATGAGCCGCAAATGTACAGCCTAAGGAAGAATGCTATATAGATAAACAACTGCAAACAATCTTCAAAATTTTCAACTTGTATAGATTATTTTCCCAGTAGTTAATATCTCGAGGGTTTAATGTGTTAACAACTAATGGACTAGTGTCCGGAGAAAGTTAACATGTTAGATTCGTAAGTTAACAATTATATCATGTCAGCTTCACATGTTAAATATGGAGAAAGTTTATATCATATTAGGTTCATTTGTTAAATAATACTGTAAACGGAGAAAGTTAACATGTTAGAAGCGTAAGTTAACACATTTCAGTGAAATATAACGTGTATCTATGTAGATTAACAAGTTAACAAGTAAGTTAACATGTTAGCCGCGTAACTTAACAATGTACGAGAGAAAGTTAATGTGTTATCTGCGTAGCTTAACAAGTTAACAGAGAATTACAGTTAACAGTTAGATTATTATTCACAAGAGTCAACATGATTGCAACAAGATTTAACATGTTATCATCAAAAGTTAACATGTTATCAACAAGGGTTAACATGTTATCGACAATAGTTAACATATTAGTCACGAGAGTTAACATGTTATCCACAAGAGTTAACATGTTTGCCACAAAAATTAACATATTAGCCACGAGAGTTAACATGTTATCAACAAGAGTTAACATGTTAGCCACGAGAGTTAACATGTTATCAACAAGGGTTAACATGTTACCACCAAGAGTTAACATGTTATCGACAAGAGTTAACATGTTAGCCACGAGAGTTAACATGTTATTTACAAGAGTTAACATGTTATTTACAAGAGTTAACATGTTTACAACAAGATTTAACATATTAGAAATAAGAGTTAACACGTTAGCAATAAGAGTTAACATGTTAGAAACAAGAGTTAACATATTTTCCACAAGAATTAACATGTTACCCAACATGTTATCCACAAGAGTTAACATGTAATAGGTGTAACTTAATAACCTACCAAGAAAATTTTATATGTTAACTGTAACTTAACAATCTAACCGAGTAACTTTACAAACCAAGTAAGATAACATTTTTATTATAGTTCACATTGCCCCAAAGGTATTTCAGTTCATATACACAACTACTACATACCTACAAAAGTATTACAAACACCCAATATGTTTCAGTTCATATAAACAGTTAACTACAAAAGTATTACATACACCCAAAAGTATTTCAGCAAATCCGCAACTCATATCAATCGGCGATCAGTTCATTGCAAGTTGCGCGGTTGTGACCTTCGGAGTGGCATCGAGAGCATTTCAAAGGCCGTTTGTACATTGTTTGATTGTTGATACGTTGTGTTTTATTTCTCCCCTTTCTTTTGGTAGTATGTGGTGGAAGTAGCTCGATCTCATCCTTTGGCACGCTTGGTTTCTCATAATCTGGTATAGGATAGAAAATCGGGTCATAGCTCTTTTTAAATGCTTCTGTGGACATAAACCAATCGTGATATTGGTAAATGTCTCTCTTCATGTACGAGATGACTGCACATGCATGTTTACACAGAATCCGCATGACGTCCTAAGCACGGCAAGTGCATGTCTTCTTCTCCAAATCAACGCGAGTAGTTTTATGTGCTTGCACTTCAAATATGTCAGCTACAGCTTGCTTAACATCCAATGGACGACCTTTCTATATATTTTCTTTAAGCACCATCTCTACTTGTGGACAGAGATATCCAACCCATTTATCTCCAAGTAACCGGTGATTACTCATTTGAACCATTATCTGTTTACGAATATGCTCAACTATTTGTAGAATTCGTAGCATTTTAGCCTCCCTTATCCAATTATTAAAAGACTCAGTGACATTAGATGTTACGTGCCCATACCTGAAATTATATATAACTTTACAACAGGTCACAAATAAGGGTTAACAAATAATTGAATAGAGTTAACAGGTAATGAATTACAGTTAACAGTTTACAGATAAGAGTTAACAGGTAACAAATAAGGGTTAACAAATAATTAAATAGAGTTAACAGGTAATGAATTACAGTTAACAGTTTACAGATAAGAGTTAACATGTCATAAATAAGAGTTAACACAAATAATTGAATAGAGTTAACTTTTTTGAATTACAGTTAACAGTTTACATATAATGGTTAACATTTAACAATTAACATGTTAGCCACGAGAGTTAACATGTTATCCACAAGAGTTAACATGTTAGCCACGAGAGTTAACATGTTATCCACAAGAGTTAACATGTTATCAACAAGAGTTAACATGTTTGCCACAAGAGTTAACATATTAGCCACAAGAGTTAACATGTTAGCCACAAGAGTTAACATGTTTTCCACAAGAGTTAACATGTTATCAATAAGGGTTAACATGTTAGCCACAAGAGTTAACAAATAATTGAATAGAGTTAACAGTTAATGATATACAGTTAACAGTTTATAGACAAGAGTTAACAGGTCAGATATAAGAGTTAACAAATAAATGAACATAGTCAACAGCCTCGTAAATTTTGTTATCAATTAAGAAATAACTGAATATAGTTAACAGCTCTGTTATAGAATTTAACAAATCCAAAGATAACATGCTAAATAGCATAAGTTCATACATTAGCATAGATATAGAACAGCCAAATAACGTTACCTTATTCCCGAGAAGAATGCATTTGCCCATTGATCAGGAGAGTAGTTCACAGCAATGTTGTATGCCCTTGGATCCATGTCATATATCTCTTTCATGTACTCATTCCATTATGCTATTGTGTATTTATAACAAGCAGTTTGGAGTAAGTTCCCCAGAACATAAGTGTCCTTCGACTTCATACCCAAGTACTTAAGCTTTAACCTAAAATTTTCAACAAGATGTAGAACACACCTCGAGTGTAGAGCTTCTGAAAAATACTCTTTTACTGATTCTTTAATTCCTTTGTCCGCATCAGAAATTATAACCAATTGGTGGGGAGGATTGTAAGGGTCAGCCCTCTCATAAAGTATGGACCATAGACCTTGGAGGAACCACTTCCAATTCATCAAATTCTCTTGATCACATATGCAATACGCTAAGGGAAATATACCTTGGTTCCCATCGTATGCTATGGTCG
>BQKN01067501.1:761951-797770 GCA_022839385.1 Asparagus kiusianus | reverse complement strand
CCCCTCCCGACCCCCTCCCCCTCCTGAGCCCTCCTTCCCCTCCCAACCCCCCTCCCAACCCCCTCCCCCTCCTGACCCCTCCCACCCCCACCCCCTCCCGACCCCCCACCCCCTCCCGACCTCCCCTCCCCTCTTCCCTACCCCCCCTCCTTGACAGCCCCCTCCCCTCTTCCCCACCCCCCTGCCCCCTCCCCCCTTCCCCAGCTTTCTAGCAGGCCAACCGTGACCACCGACGTGTCCGTTGTTTTATCTGCTTAAAAGGTATGATTTTTCTTCTGAGCTTTAGAATTTTTAATTTTATTATTATTTATTATTAAATTTAATTTAAAAGCACTAATTTATGATAAAAAACTAAACGAGTTCAATTCTGAAAACCCTAACTCAACTACATGTTAATTCATTTGAACAACACTAGTAATCATATTTTTTAAAATACTTATAAATCCTAACTCAATTAAGTTTTATTCGTGTAATAAGTAGGTGTGATTATTTAAGTTTGTGATGTGAAAATTTGTGAAATAAAATTTTTGAAAAAATAGAGTGATATATAACACATTATAATTTTTTATAATGTTTTATAATCTAATTTAGGTGAAAAAAATAACGTTATCCCTAGACTTCTGTCCAATAATTACATCCAATTCTTTGAACTTATAATATATGATATACGACTCAGATTTGGGTAGGAGTCGAAGTTTTTTTTTCCGAAAATGAGCGTTTATTTTATATTATACGAATAAAAATTAGTACTAAAATTCGTAATTGTTGGATCTGTCCTTCTCGAACGGGTTAGGAATATAGTAATGCATACATCCAACTTTGTATACTTTCATTTTTGAAAGTTTTGGCAGTACATATTTGTTGTTCTTCGTATACAATAAGCGTATGTTGTTCTGCGTTTTGGGTTATTACTGATACGTATAATAAGATCTGCACAATGTACAGGGAGAACAATGGGTAGGTGCCGCCGAAATTTTTAAGAAATGAAAATATACAAAGTATATGAAGTTGGATGTAAGTACTACTATATTCTTAATGGATAGAAGCCTTCCTATGACAGCCGCTAGATTAGTGTAATTAGTTTCTACATATGTTTTATATATATTTTATGTAGATAAATATTCATATTGTTAAATGATATATGAACGTATGTTTGATGTGTGTTAAATGTATAAGAGTCATGGATGTACTAGTAGTTATGAGACTAATCGTATTTAATAATTATATATAATTTACAGATGAGGATAATTCCTGATAAATCATGGATAGATATCCTATGACATTATAGATTTCGTAACACGCGATACGAGGAGGGATGTGAAGCCTTCATGCGTTATGCTGAAATAAATCCGAGAAATTTAAGAAGCGGTGCTATGTATTATCGAGGATGATATCAGAGATAAAAGTGAAGATGATATTAAAGTTGAAGCTGAAGAGGTAGGAGATGTCAAAAGTGCCGAAAATATTGATGATATGCATTCCTTCGTAGAAATAAAACGAATAATAGAGCTCCTAGAAGATAGTAAAAAGGACTTATATGAGGGATGTACCGAATGTTAGAAAGTAGGCAGACTAATATGCAGTTAAAACAATATTTTTGACCGCCTACATCCTAAGATCCATACGTAGAAGAAGATCCAAGATAAAAATTACCTGAAGCATGCAGATAAATAATGAAGACTTGCGTACTCATTGAGATATTGTGTGGCAATTGAAGCGATGCTTCTACTAGTATCGACACGAACTTGTTGGAACTCCGCACGTCAGTGTGCTAGCACTTTGAAGACGACAGCCTTTGGAGTTTCTATCTCTCCCTCATGATTTCAAAAAGCACGGTGGGTTGATAAAAAAAGGTCCATCACATGCCCTTTTTTATAGGTCTGTCAGGTAGTTTCTCAAACCGTAAAGAGATCGGGATTCCAATCAGACGGTTTCTCAAAATATAATTTGTTCAAATCAAATCATATCTTTAAACCATGATTGATCATATCAATTTGATTGCTAGGAGATAGGTTCATTGAACTTGGTCAGTATTTCTTTCAAACGTGATTAATCAAATCAATCCTTATCCAATTACCCGATAGCCTCACAACTAATCATATCTCTATATGACTAAATTTATGCGGGCTTTCTTAATAATGTTCCAACATGTTCTTGTGTACGACCCAATAGGTTTACATGATGTTGGCAGTGAGCCAAAATACTTTTTTAGCCCACAAGTCATAAGCGGACGGACATTATGACTATCCAAATCATGTAAAGGTCATCTCAGATGAAACCTAGTCCACAATGGACATATGTCGGTCTCTTCATCACTAGATATCTTGATTGAACTCAAGACAGGAAGCGTGTCAACCTTATACAGTTCAACCTTTAATTTCTCACACCTGAAGTTAGACTGACTTCTCAATAGTTGACTCTCAACTAATTAGGCATGGCCATGCACTTTCTCAGTCTATCTTCTTAGAGGGGCCCAGAGATATCATACTCTCATTTATATGAGAGGGACAAATTCCATCTTGACCATTCACATCCCTCTGCATGATTCATAGCATACACGATTGATACCTTTATTATTATCCGTTTAGGGAAAACGTTTGGTAACATAAAAGTATACAATCCTCATGTAGGAACCCGTGACAGGTCAAAAGACTAAACATAACCATTGTATGAAACCTACTGATGACACATATAATCCATGTAGTGTTTCATAGCGGGTCAGTCCAGTATCATGTTCACCAACATATACCCATGTGATTGACTTGATATCTCATATCCATGATCCGTGAAACATGATCATCAATCAATCCACATACTGCCTATAAAATCATTAGTGTCCTAACCAATGACAAAAGACAAGGACTATTTAGAATAACATCATAATCTAATTACAGAGTTTCACGTTCAAGTCACATACTTAAGGATCCATAATAAGTGATTTATTCAAGGGACCGAATAACAAATTATTCATAGAAGTTGCATAAACATAAATTAAACACAATCATCTCTATGATTGGTCTCTAGGGCATATTATACTAACACCGAGTACTCCAGATTTTCATTTATACTAAAACTCCTACATATTAAGACACTTAGCGGTATGTCAAATAATTATTTTAAAATGTTTCTTGATTTGCTTCGGACTGTAATTCCTGGAGGAGAAAATATCATACCCCAAACAAGTTACAAGCTGAGAAGATTGTCTCCGCGCTGGGTCTTGATTATAATAAGATTAATGCATGTCTGAATAATTGTATTTTGTACCATAAAGCCAATAAAAACATTCAAGAGTGTCCGACATGTGGAGTTTCTAGGTGGAAGCAATGCACAAATTCTTCAATAAGGATTACAATGGAGACATGGATAACATAGAAGAAAATTCCAGCCAAGGTGCTTTGACATTTTCCATTGGCTCCTAGCGAAGATTGTACATGAACAAGGAAACAACAAAGAATATGAGGTGGCACAAGGAAGATCGAGTAGATGATGATAAATTAAGACATACTGCTAATGTTTTAGCTTGGAAGCATGTTGATAAATTTTATCCTCGTGCCGAAGATTGCAGAAATGTAAGACTGGGTCTATCAAGTGACAGATTCAATCTATTTAGGGTAATGAGCTCTGGCTGGTCTACGTGGCCAGTTGTATTAATGCCATATAATTTACATCTATTATTTTGTATGAAACAACCGTTTATGATACTTTCATTACTGATACTCGGTAAGTATGCACCGGGAAATGATATTGATGTTTACTTAGAGCCTCTAATTGATGAGCTGAAAAATTATGGTCTGAGGGTATTTTAGCATATGATGCTCATTTAAAAGAATCGTTTAGATTACATGATATTCTATTATGAACGATTAATGATTTTCTAGCTTATGCTAATCTGTCCAGGTACTCTACGAAGAGCAAGTGTGCTTGTCCTGTATGTGGTCCGAAATTTGAAGCTCTTCAATTACCATATAGCCAAAAGAGTTGTTATTGGTTTAATCGAAGGTGGTTGCCCTTGAGTCATAAGTACAGGAAATTATCAGCTATGTTTGATGGCACA
This sequence comes from Asparagus kiusianus, assembly GCA_022839385.1. Classification (NCBI taxonomy): domain Eukaryota; kingdom Viridiplantae; phylum Streptophyta; class Magnoliopsida; order Asparagales; family Asparagaceae; genus Asparagus; species Asparagus kiusianus. The sequence continues at coordinate 793,716 of BQKN01067501.1, read as the reverse complement.
ATTGAGAAGAGAATGAAGCCGCATCAGCTGACAGATAATGAGATTGTAAAATTACTTGAGGGGTTTCCAAAAGTTGTGTTTGGAAAAAATCGCTATTCTAAATTTAACCCGCTCGGAGTAAGAGATTACTTAAAGTCAAAAAAGTCATTGAAGCGTAAGCGAAAGGTCCGTAAAATGCAAGTTGAGGATGAAGCCCAAAAATTACGTAGAGGATGAACTAAATTTAGTATCTTCTTTCAGCTACCTTACTGGCAAAATCTTAAAATCCGAAATAACTTAGATGTTATGCATATTGAGAAAAAATATATGTGATAACATAGAATCAAATCTCCTACAAGATGCACACAAGTCGAAGGATGACTTACGGGCGCGCCAAGATCTGACTGCTTTGAATATCCGAAATGATTTACAAGCTCAAGATGTTGGCCTTAAAAAATTAAAGTTGCCTCCGTCTCGTGTTACAATATCAAATGAGTAGATGTAACAATTTTGTGAAATTCTCAAATCGGTAAAGTTGCCGGATGGTTACTCTGCTAATATTTCAAATAATGTTCAGGTACAAGAGAGAAAACTCTTAGGTCTGAAGACCAATGATTATCATGTTCTTCTCCATCAATTGCTCCCTGTTGCAATCTGTTACAATATGGAGAAAGAAGCGTCGAAGATTATTATTGAGTATTATAGATTTTTTAGAAAATTATGCAATAAAGTCATAGATGTAGATGAATTTAAAAACTTAAAGCCGAGGTCCGAGTTACTCTATGCAATATGGAAGTAATATTCCCTCCTTCATTTTTTACAATTATGGTCCATCTTACCCAGCATTTTGCAAGAGAGGCTAGAATCACCGGTCATGTTACTTATCATTGGATGTATCCAATTAAAAGATAATTTACGGTTTTTGTTACATTCATTAATTGTACATGCGTTTTTAAAATTACCGTGCTAATAATTAACTTTTATGATTCTAAGATACTTGGGCTCCATGAAACACGATGTTCGCAATCGAGCTTGTCCCGAGGGCTCGATAGCTGAAGGATACGTGGCTAACGAATGCTTTGTGTTTGCGTCATGTTACATGCACAAGAAGAAAACCACATCTCAAGCACCTGATAAGGAGAGGAAGCGTGAAAAATATCCGAGATCTCTCTTAGATCAAATTCATGCATATGTGTTGGAAAACCTTGATATGTTCACAGGCTATCGAAGGTAACAAATAAAATCAGTAATATAGATGAGAAATATTCATTTTACATATATTTTATCAATACAAACTTATATATTGTTTATATAGGCGACATCTGGAGAAGCTTAAGAATGAAACAACCGGTAGGAATGCAGCGCATAATATTTAGAAAAGACATAAGAAAGAATTTTCTGTTGGTTATGAATTAATGTAAGTATTTTACAATTAATTATTGAACATTCATAATATAACATCACCTAAATATTCTCAAATTGTTTGTCTTAGGTTGAAGAATCACTTCTTAATGGTACTACATTACAAGATAAAATTATTATCCATGCACAGCGCCCTTATCACGAAGTGAGGCGTTATAATGAGCATTTGGTGAATAGATATAAATTTCAAACACTAAAGACGGATGATAGAAGGGTAACTCAGAATAGTGGGGTCATGGGCTTATTTGCTCAAGAATGTTTTTCAAGTATAAGAGACTAGAAACTAATTCTAGCTGACATACTATATTATGGCCAATTAGAAGATATTGTTGAGGTAATTTACGGGTTTGGTAAACCAAAACAATGTACTTACACGATGTTTAAGGTTCGGTGGTGTCCTGCAAAAAAGCAAAAGGATCATTACGGATTTACACTAGTCAATCTCCACCGAGAAGTATATACGGATGAGAAATTTATTTTCGCAGAACAAGCTGATCAGTGCTTCTTCGTGAAAGATCCGAATGTCATGTCTGATGAGGTGGTTTTGTATAAGGAGCCAAGATCTGTTGTTCTTCCTAATAACAATGAAAAAATATAGAAAAAAGTGAAGATAATTATAGTGAACCAATTGGGTCATCTGATGATGTTTGGCAAGAATTCTCTTACACACAGAATGTGGCGCTGGATGTAGGTATGAACTATATATGTTACACTGCATTACCAATTTTTAGCTTATCATAATAAAAATAATAATGCATTTCATAATAACATATCTCATGAGTATGTATACATTTTTTTCTTAACTATGTTAATAATTAAATTTGCAGATGAGGAGGGTGAGGAGGCTCTTTGACCCGAAGGGTGATCGATCACAGAGTATCACCCCAGGTAGTGGTGCCGATGATACACTACCATCTCCGGATCCAGGTATAAAAATTAATTAATATTTTAATATATATAATAAATTATTAGTTATCTAGCTCATAGTGTTCATTTGTTGCAGATGCAGGTTATTCATCACCCGACCCCTCTGATGCAGCACCAGAACCATCCCCCGATGCAGGTATTCAATATTTAATAATTATAATGGTTAATTGAAAATTCATATTAATGATTCTCCTTTCTTATGTAGGTACTTCTTGGACCCTGACATATCCATCCTATACATTCCATACTGACTTGCGGCCGAAGACACAAGACTATCTCGGTTTACCCTTACCTCCGAACTCTCATAAGTCCATAGCTGACTGAAGAAAGTATCACCCACGTGTTGCGAGAAAGTTGGAGGAAATGCTTCCTATGTTGGAGACTAGGAAAGCAGTTGCACTCGCAGCAAAAGAAAGAGAGATAACGAATGGTAAATTATATAAATACTTTTAATTTTCTCATTTATATATTATATGATATATTATCATGTTATTATTGTAGGCGCTAAGTCAGATAGCATAGAGAACAGACGTGGCGGAGTAAGCCTGAATCTAAACAATCGCCAAGAGGAATGAGGGCAATAATTCGGTGGAATAGTTCTATAAGCTAGCTTTCGTCCATTCGTGCAAGGATAGGATGAGAATCTACCCAAGAAGAGTATAACTTCATTAAGGGTTCTGGATAAATACCAATTTCAATACCATATGTTTCCTACCATTTATAGAACCAAGTAGGAACGCCCTTTTGAAGAGGTTCAGGATAAATTTTTATAAGCCAAGTGTGCTTCTGTTTGGGATTCTGATATAAGAATATCTCATTAAAGGCCTATTTATAGTCCCAATAATTGAAGTTATAAACTTCTTTTGTATTTTGAACTCTGACAAGTGGCAGCTCCCGATTAGGATTTAGTGCCTAATTTCTAGGAAGTATAACTTCCTGAATAATGCATTTACTGAAGCTTGGAGGAACATTATGATTATCTGTTGTCCAAAAATGCGTAATTTCCATGCCCTTTTGCATCAATAGAGTCTTCATCCATGCTCTTGGTTTTAAAGATAAAGTTGGATAATATGTATCCTGCAGATATCTCTGCCTTAATTTTTCTGGATCATTCATTAAGGGAACATCCTCTTGTTCTAAATACAGAACAATATCAGACTGAGGTTTTTCAATCCATTCTGTCTCTTGCTTTACTATAGAAGTAAAGGGTTCAGGAGTTTGTTCTTGTGCAATAAGATCATTTATGACTTTATAAAAGGCTTGAGATGGATGCGAAGAATTATGTTTCTTCGAAATAGTACGCCATGAACTGGGCTGAGATGGAGTATAACTCCTTTCTGAACTAGTTTGGCCTATAAGACCTGAACTGGAAGTTGGGCTTGGGCCTCCTCTCCCCCTTCCTGAAAAGGAGGGATTACTCCATCTCATTTGTACCTTGTAAGAATTCACGAGTTAAAAAATCAGGAAGGTGATTATAATCTCCTTTAATATACTCAATTTTAAATTGATACATGGCTAATTCAGCTTGCCATCTGGCAAATATTTTTTTAGAAACTAAGTTTTTCACATCTTTTTCAATAATACTTTTAGTAGAACTGCAATCAATTCTTAGTATGAATTATTGATTTAAGATATCATCTCGAAATTTAGAAAAGCACTTAATAATTGAAAGCATTTCCTTTTTAATTGTGAAATAATTAAATTGAGCTTTATCCCATTTACTAGAGATAAAACGAACTAACTGTTCTTTATTGGTTTGGGGATCAACTTGTTTTAATATGCCACCATAACCAATATTAGATGCATCTGTTTCAACTATTTTGAACCAGTGAATATTTGCAAGATGAATGCAAGGTAAGCATTTAACCTTTCGTTTAATTCTTTTTACAGCAGCAGTATGTTTCTTAGTCCAAGGCTTAGCATTCTTTTTAAGCCTATCATATAAAAGGACTGTGTCTTGTGCTAAATTTTTATAATAATCTACTACATAGTTTAATGCACCTAAAAAACACTATAACTATTTAGTGTCAGTTATTTCATCGGGAAATTTAGAAGCAAATTCTATACTTTTGTCAATAGGAATAGTAGTTCCTTTTTCTATATTGTGACCCAGAAATCTAATCTGAGTTTGAAATAATTTCATTTTGGGGGCAGATATAGCTAACCCATTTTTAATAGCTAAGTTTCTAAAAATTTCTAAATGCTTAACATGTTGATCAAAACTATGAGAAAATATCAGAATGTCATCTATATATGATAATATAAAATCCGTATAAGGAATAAATATGTCATTAATAATATTTTGAAATTTAGAAGGGGCATTTTTAAGCCCAAATGGCATAACATTCCATTCATAATGTCCAAATGGGACAACAAATGCAGTTTTATATTTATCTTTTTCTTCTATTTGAATCTGCCAATAGCCTGATTTTAAATCAAGTTTTGAAAAGATTTTTGCATTAGTAATGTAATTTAACAAATCCCTTTTATTAGGGATTGGATATCTAATCCATTTAAGGACATTATTTAGAGAGGTTTATAGTTGATAACTAAACGAGGAACTCCTCTCCCTTTCAGCTGCATTGTTAATATAGAATGCAGTACAACTCCAAGGAGAACATGATTTCCTTATTAGTTTTTTCTCTATAAGAGTTTGTATTTCTTTTTTACATAAATCAAGGTATTCTTGATTCATTTGGCATGGACGAGATTTAGTAGGAATATTTTTCTCGTTGAATCCCTCTATATAGGGTAAAGAAACAATATGTTATTTTCTATTCCAAAATGCATTTGGAACATCACTGCATACAGTGAGTTTAAATTTATTTTCAATTTGACTTATTAAGTCTTTACGCTTTTTTATTTGTTCTTCAACTTGAACAAATACTACTTCTTCTTTAAGAAAATTAATTTGATTTTCTTTTAAGATTATATTTTTGACTTCATTCAGCATTCTAGTTTTAGGATCTGTGATGAATTCTAATATAATTTCTTTATCCTCAGAATGAGCGCGAATACCATTAGTGTCAATTTGACTAATGGGCATAATAGTATGTAAAAATGGAGTTCCTAAAATAATATGTTGGGATAAATTTTTGACTAATATACATGGAGTTGGTATACAAGTCTCTTGCATACATATATGTGCTTGTGGTAATTTATATTTTACCTTTAATTGGTTACTATTAGCACTACTTAAGGTCTGAGTAGTTTTTTCAAAGAATTTGGAAGGAATTATTCCTTCATTTATGAAGTTTAGATCTGCACCACTATCAACCAGAGCTATAAGATCTGATATATACATTTGATCAGCTATTACTAAGGTAACATTTATATACTATTTTTGAGAGGTAACTTGTTGCGATATTTGCAACAGTGCATTATTATCAATATCATTATCACTGCGTTCACTATGTTGAACTAGAGTATTAGATGTTTCAGTATCATGTAATCTTGAGAGAATATATTTATTCTCTTGTTTTAATTCTTTGACTTCTTTTTTCAAGTCTTGTATCTCTTTATTAAGAGATGATAAAGATATTTCTTTAGAAGTTTGGGCAATATTTTGCCTTCTTTTTTAAACTTCAGAAAATCTATATACATTATCAATGTTTGGACTTTTGTCTTTATTGATAAATTTTTTTAATAATTCTTCTTTTAATTCAGGAGATATATCTTCTGATAAATTTTTTGATAATAATTCACTGTTTGATTTAATCATATTAATTGATAGTCCATTCATTTGAACTATGGCTTTCCAATATTCAGCCTCTTCATTGTAATTATTAATTGCATATTTACAATTTTCTTCTTCCTCAGATTCTGAGGTTGATGATGAATATGATTCATCTTCATTATCACTGTTAATTAGCATGTTGTATAGCATTCTTTTAATACCTTCGTCTTGTATCTTGTCAATCTTTTTCTTTGTATAACATTTATTGGCGTAATGCCCAATACGGTCATATTTATAACAATGAATTTTATTTTTCTCTTTTTTCACTTTCTTTTTAGCCTTATCTGGCTTTTCTTTTTCTTTTTCTTTAAAGAATTTTTTCTTTTTCCTTTTAAAGATTTTTTTCTTTTTTCCTTTATTAGGAATAACTTCTTTGTCAACCTTATAAGGTTGATTATAAGCGAATTGTTCACAGAATTCAACTAATTCTTTACGTTTGATAAGTCTTTGAGACTTCAATTGATTTTTAAGATTTAAGTCATTGCATAAAGCTAATCCTTCTTTAATACAGGCGTTTGACAAATATCCATATGATAGATTGTCATAGGGAATATATCCCCATATTCAGCTCGAATTTTATTCCGAACTCTTTCAGCAAATAATGTGGGTAGGTCATCTATGAATTTAGCTTTCCAATGTGAGCTATTAGCATCACTTAGAGACATAACTCTGCTTAAATAAGTATCTTTATACCATCTATAATGGGTCAAAGATGGACAACAAAAATTTTATAATAGTGTCCTTATTCTTTCACCTTCATCAAGATAAACACCAGTAAAATGGTGAGCTATAGATAGCATTAAGGTATATACAGCATCTTCTCGCTGTATTCTATTTTCAATTTTTGTTGCTCCAAGAATTTCATTATGAGCATCAGCAGAGAGATAATTATCCCACAATCCTTTAAGGATGCCAGTAAAGCCACATGTTATAAATAAGGCTATATTTCTTTCATTATTACAATTTTGTTTACATATAGTGCCATACATCAGCATTCGATGTATAGTGGCATTAACTTGGGTGTCGGATAACCCATCTATATTCCATTCATAGATATGTCTACCATTATAATCTGCCTGAAGAAAAGTAGCATTTTATTCAAATAATACATCTGCTGGAGTAGGTTGTTTATAATAGTACCCTTCCAGTCTTTTCTTTGGATAATTTTTTATTTTATTATTTTTGTAAAGTTATTCTCTGCAGCCAGTAATTCAGTTGGAGGTATATCTCCAGAACTATCTGATTTATCAGATGAACTATCTTCTTTAGATATATCCAAAGAAGGTGATGCTTCATTAAGCGTATGAATTCTAGCATGAGTTAATTTATTAGCTAGAATATCTATGATTTCAGGTGTTATATCACTCTCTCTTTTAAACCCTGAAATTTCAACTCGAGGTTTAATATTGGTTTGTTCTAATGTTTTAGAAGAACTTTTCGATTTTTCTAATAGCCTTAATGATGATATAACATCATTAGTTTTAGTTAATAATTTTTCTAAAGCATCTTCAATTTTTATAAGTTGATCTCCTATTGTTTGAAGATGAATATTAGTGTAATTATTTTGTTTAATGATTCTACATAATTCTCTCATATGATCTTCATTAAGATCATTGGGCTTTATAAAAGCTGCATCCTCTATAGTAGAGGGGTGAACATTTTTAAGTTGTAACGGGTCAATTGGAGGATAAGCCGACCTTATAATTTTACCCGTAGTGGTTTTTCACTGTTTTAAATGATCTTCCAAAACTCTTATTTGAGTTTCTTGTCTACAGATGTACCGTTTTAAAAACCATGGGATAAAAAACTTAAATTCTTGTTTTGATTTAAGTTCCGCATAATATTTATCTACCCAGTTTAACTGATCTTTTTTCAAAAAAAAATTTAAAAAACCATTTTCGAAAATCTTGATGTTTTTCTAGGTAAAATTCTTTATTTAAAATTTCCCTTTCTAAACTATAAAACCCCGTATATTTGAATATTTCATGATAAATAATGATAAATATGTTATATAGTAAAATAATAATATATTTTAATATTTGAGTATGATAAGAATTGATTTGAGATCAATTCAATGTATATTTGTGAATATATGAGTGCAAATGCACAAAACATGCATGAAGAAAAATCTGGGAAAATGACCAGTTAAGAGTTTCTATGTTTTACTCAATGATATATTTGAAATCTAGAAAAACTTAAAAGATCAAAGTCTTAGCTCTCTTCAATAGCTTTCCAACAAATCTTAGATCACCTCATTCCGAGGTCGTACGAGAAAGTTACAGCTAAAATATAAAAAACTGACAGACTGTTTCCAGATTCTACTAGGTTTTGGGTTTGGGCTTTTTGAATCGGGTTTGCTGCTATATAAACACATGTTTGTACACGAAAAATACATATCTTCATCAGAATTCCAAACCCTAGCAGCCCCTACCCTCCTCTCTCACACCCTAGATTTAGTTCTTGTGTTTTTGGAAGAGTTCGTGAGGCGAACATCGAAGGAAAGCCGAGATCTGTGGCGTTTGGCGGCAAGGAGTTGTTTCACATCAGTTTCAGAGCCTTGCACACGTCTTTAAGGCAAGATCACATCTGTCCAAATCTTTCCCTTAATTAAAAATTTAGTTTTTATGTAATAAGTGTGTTTAATTTCATGTTTAGGGTTAATCTAATGTGTTAGAGCCTAATCTATGATGTTAAATCTTAAATTACTGGTATAAACAGTAAAATAAATCTGTATTAATTATCAAGTTTAGATGATCCTAATCATTAGAGTTGCATTTGATTGGTAAATTTTATTTTATTTTAAATTTGTGTAAATACTCTAATTAATCATTGATACAAATGTGAATCCAGACATAATTCACCATCGACAGTTCAATCTTATAAGATTTGTCAGTAGGATGGGAAACGTGCTTTTCATTGGCCAACTTTGTTATCAATTAAATATCAATCTTGTAATTTGAGCAATAAGTGCTCAATCAATCTCTAGTTAAGCTGAGCCTTAGTCTAATATTTGACCCCAGTTTTGAATTGTCATGAGATGTCTCTGAAGAAAGTCCGATAATCTTGATTAATATTTTTGATGAAATTAAAATACTGCAGCAGATTTTTTTTTTTACATGATTTTAGTCAACTTCCATTAAATGCCTGCTGTTTTTGAAGTATTGGCAATAAAACTTCGATCTAAGTTTAAAAACATATGAGACTTGCTTTTCTTTTAAGTTACGTGTTTCAAATTATAAAGTGTTTGCCAAAAGTTTGGAAGTTTCGTGTCCAAATAAGTTGTGTAGTATATTTTATTATGTGTATATCTTGAATTCATATTTCTTCTCACAGATGATCATTTGAATTCAAATTTGTTTAATAATATTTGGTTCTCCGTGTTGAACTGTACAAGTCTACTTGTTTGTTTTGCTTTTATGTATGGATCAATTCGAACTTTTAACTATTGCCTGTCACACTGACTTTAGTATTTGGGATGCTAAAAATAGTTTACGATCGTTACGAGTAACGACTTTTATAGTTCATTATAATTACGAACAGCTGGGTGGGGTTAGTCAGGTCCCGCAATGAGATCACGGATAGGCTACACTCTGAGCGCTTTAATCGGGTCCTGCAATGAGACCGCAGATGGACTATACTCCTTTATCGGTCCGCATAAAATGCGCAGAGGTTAACATGCCTACTTATCGGTCCGCACGAAGATGCGCAGAGGTTGATATACCTAACTATTGGTCCGCACGAGAGTGCGATGAATTGACATACCTTTTTACCGGTCCGCATGAGGGTGCAATGAGTTAAAGAATTTCAGAGAAGGACGATTTGATAAATAACCTAAGTGTAGGTGGATTTTGACATCATTGATATGATCCAATGTGAAGGTATTTCACAACTTCGTTACATGAGATAGTATATCGATATTAGTTTTGCCCACTAATGGTAGTATGAGGAGTTGATATGACATTTTTGGAGTGTATGATATGGTATTTACTGTATTGATTTTCTTGTATTCTTTTATTCTAGGTTTGGAGTTAATATTTAGCGATTCATAATTTGAGACATATGGTATATACATGAGGGTTTCCTTGTTTGGATTATTTCGCTCGACGTACTAGTCTCGTGTCGTGAGTTTCTAAGTATTAACCCCAGTTTAGTACAGGGTAAATGATCTAGGTAGACTATGCATTTATAGGTAGAGCCTCCATCATACTTAGTAGCCTTTCCCCTGGGGGCGGATGGAGATAATCTTGCTAGCGCTCTGACGCTATGGTTTTCTCTTCTTTTCAGGCAGCGGAGCAGAGTTTCGGAGAGCCGCAGGTTGACGGACTTTTAGCAAAGTCACCGTCACATATTTACAGTAGTTCTGCTCCACACATGTTTAGTTTATATTTCAAGTTGATGTTTAGATTTGCATTTCATTTTGAGAGCTAAGAGAGCTTATGTACTTTCCAATTGACTATTGTAGTTGAGATTTTATATTATTTGTATCAGATGGTTGGACATGTCTTCTTTTATATTTGTTAAGATCTGATTATTTAGAGATTTATCAAATATTTCTATTTTCTATTTCTTGCCATCATCTCCTTTATACCTGCTCGTACCTGTACTATCTTATTTGACTCCACTAGAGGATATCACTGTGATTAGTGAAACGTGTTTATGTATAGTGTGGGTGCATAGCAGGTTTGACCTCTCTGGGTTCACCTTGGACTGCAGCCATGTGTGAAAACAGGGGCGTCACATAAACTTTCGTTTTCAAAATTCATTATTTCATTCGAAAACTCATCTCCATATTAGGAGGAGAAACTTTATCCTTATATAAAGGATGAGGAATATTATTATCGGATATATTAATCCCTTAAACAGAACTGGTTCTATAAGATTCAGATCGAGGTAATGAATTTCTGGCAGATACTGCCATGTCAAATATTCTGACAGATCTAGATGGATTAAATGTTATTTTTACTTCCCCATCTGTAGTTTGTACAATTTGATCAATATCTTGATTAATAATGGGCAATGTTTCCACAGCATTGGGTATAACCCAGTTTTCTAGAAAATTTACTTCATCCTATTTTATCTGTCTATTAACAGCAACATTAGAAGATAAAGCATTAGATTCAACCAGAACAATTTTTCCTGGTTTAGAATGATTTTTAGCCTTAGGAGCTAAAGTGTTAAGAACTTTATAATGGATTCTATATATGATAGCAATTGTTTCAGATCCAGGAATAAAGTTATAACCATGAGTCTTTATAATAAGACTAATACATTCGAGTATATTCGGATCAGTTAAAGATAGACTTAAATTAGGATAAACATTAAAATACACCGGTCCATTGCAGAGACTGGTTTCCATAATACCCATTAAAGATTGGGTCTAGTTCAAACATCTTGAGTCTCTATGGTAGACTAATAACGATGCGTTTAACCCTGATAGAGTCAATGGTCGAAAAGTGATCTGTATAAGACCTACATGTATGTATTTATACTTATCCATATATGGATTTACATCTGCTACTCCTAGCAATTGAATGGTATGTTCTTCCCTATCGACTGTGTTGACCTTTTTATTTTGATGATGTTTAACAAACAATTTACCACTAATGTTGTTTGTCTAGCATTCGTGTTTTCCTATCTATTGTAGACAAACAACGTTGTTGGAGGTTGGATGGATTGAGCCTACACGATCACATCAATAAGGAGGTTGGCGGAATATCGGTGAAGCCCTTACAATTCAAAGTTAAAGATCAAGTTCAAGCTTCATCCGCAACGTATACCAAGTTGAGCTACAATGAAGATCAAGATCAAGCTTTGGTAACATTAGTTTAGGTTTTATATTATGTGTGTTAGTATTTTAAGCTCAATATTATACACACACATTATATTGGTTTTCATGTATATATATAGTTTCATATATACATATATGTTTGGTTTCCATGTATATATATAGGTATATATATACATACATAGTTTTGAGTTTTCATGTTCATAAATATGAGATTACACATTTCATATTTATTATTATGTTTTGGTTTAGCTATATAGATATGAAACAAATTTACATTCATATATATAATCATATGTTTCATACTCTATTGTGTTTTTGAAAACATTGCATAGAATATGCAATTTTGTGAAAATACTGTCTTATTAGTTTATAGATTTTAATATCAATTTATACATATTTTACTAAGTCTATAAAAACATTTCACAAAGTTTCAAAAGTTGGTTTGAGTCAAAATATCAAAATATCAATTTTCAGGTTTTCATGTTTTTGAACATATTTGCAAAATGATGATTTTTCACAAATGGGAAATGCAATTTGGAAAATTCTTTTTGTAACATGTTCGTTTCATGTTTATATACATTTCCCAAAGTTTCATAATTTTTGGACTTTATTTGTTATTTTAAACAAATTTCCAAAAGTCAAAAAATATGTTTTAAAACCTGGTTTTCAGCTGTGTCAGATTTCGGTCGACCGACCCGGTCGACCGCTCGTTTGGTTTTTCGGCACTGGGCGACAGAGAGTCTGTCGGTCGACCGGTCCGGTCGACCGAGAGCTCCATCGGTCGACCGCACCGGTCGACCGAAGATGTCAGCTTGTTCTTTTTGTTTTCGACCTGAATAGCGGTCGACCGAACTTTTTCGTCGGTCGACCGAACGGCTCCATCCGTTGACCGAATAATTTTCCGGTCGACCGACAAGTTGACCGTTGGCTTCCAACGGCTCTTTTCTGAGCCAATTTTCTGGGGGCTTTTTAGTCTTTTGTTTTGGGGTTTTTGCTGAGATTTCTAGTGGGTATATATACCCCATTGCTGATGTCTTTTCAAATAAATGAAGAGAGTTTTAAAAACAAGTTTAAGAAAGTTTTAATCAAGGGTTTAAGTGTTTGTTCAAGTTTGGTTTAAGAAGTTTTTAAGCAATTGAGGGTTTGAGTTTGTGAATTTAATTTCACAAGAGCAAGTAGAGATCATCCTTTGGTGTTTGAGCATTCACTCTTCTCCCACTCTCTTGTCATCTTTAGAGAAGTGTTTCTAAACTCATCTAGCAATTTATTATTTTGATTATAATTTCCATAAGCTAGATTTATATTGAGTTTAGTTTAATCGTTTTATTGATACTCCTTGTTCACACACAACCTATTGAGCTTATTGTATTTACATTCATAGTATAATTTAGGGCTGTGGGTTTGTGACATTGAGAGTGAGCTTAATTGAGTTCTCATCTTGTTTAGAGAACAATCAATTGATTTATATTGTGCCTAATTGTGAGGATTCACTTGTAATACACTTGTACACCGAGAGAAGTGTGTGGTGAGAGACGGGGTCGAATCCAAGAGGAGTGGCGTCGGTTGACGTGCCTAGGGAGAGGTTGTAACCGAGCACTTGAGGAGGAGGACACGGGCTAGGACCAACACTTAGTGTGTGAGGTGTGATTGCATTGTGATTGTATTGTAAGGTGTAAACGTTGTTCGGGTGAACGTAGAAAACCCGGTTGTGATAGTGGAGATCTCCTCGAGGTGAGGAGCGGGGACGTAGGTCATGGGGACCGAACCTCGTAAACATATCGTTTTGTTTGTGATTGCATTGACGTACTTTTACATTCGTGCTTATTATTCATATTGCCTTTGTCAATTGCTCATTGTTGTTTTTCCCTCTATCTAGTTCATATTGTCTACCCTTGTGTTAGTTGACATATCCTTACATATATCATATTGTATATCTCTTTGGTAGGATATATCATCTTGTGTTAGTTTATATATCCTTGCATATATTTCTATCATATAGGATATATCACCTTGTGTATATTGCATATTCTTGCACATAACCCTTTGTATATCTATCTTACAAGAATATATTTGTTAAGTAATTTTAATTGGCATTTAATCGGATTAGATTAGCATAAGACCCTAATCACCCCCCCTCTAGGGTCTAACAGACTGTACTAGTCCTTTATAGGGTTTTAATATTGATTAAAGATTTATAATCTAAAAAACTAATTTTATATATGTCTCTATTAGGGACATCAGGTATTGTCCACTTATTAAGTGATTCTATGTCAGTTTTGTATTCAATCAACTGAGTATTTTTTACTTTTTTCATTCCAGTATAACTGGATTTACGAGCCGAACTACATTCTATGATATCTGACATAGTTTTTTCTTACAGATTAATCTCTTAACTATTTAACCAGTAAGGATGAAGAACTTCTATTTTTCTTTTTATTCTCTTTGAAACAACCTAGCAGAAGGCTTACACGTCTGTCAACGACTTACACTACCCTAAAAGCCATCCCGGCAACAACGGGCTTTACACTGCGCGACTTAGATGACGTCCCATAAGCATGCAAACTAGGTTCTTAAATAGAGAATGAAAAGAACAAATAAAAATTCTACATTCTTACAAGTAAACAATCAAAAGATAATCTGTAAGATCAAATTTAAGCAAACATAAAATAGTTAAACATGGCTCTGATACCATAAATTAGAAAGCGGTAAAAAACAGAAAATAAATACTTACAGAGTACGCTTGCCGATTCTCAAAACTATATCTTTATTAAGATCTTCAATATTTAAAAAGCACACTTACAACACTCGATTAATACAGAAGAACACTCAATCTTACAACACTCTTAGAATTGGTCTATTATTTGTGATTGGACTCCTTCTCATATGCCTGTTCTGAGAAGAAAATATTACTGCAGATGGTGGAACGGAATGTGCCTTGATACTAAGGTAAAGCAACTTGAAGAAATTATACAGAAAAATACTTCTGTTCTAGAGTCTCATATGACTCAAGAAATTAAAAAGGATAATCCAATGATGAAAGTTGCTAAAATGATGCGACGAATATATCCTCAAAGCTCTGAATCAGAAATTAAGCAAAAGTGTTTAGAACATTTCAAAAGACAATTCTTTGAAGCTTTTGACACAAGTGAGACTCATAGTCATACTTCGTCCATGGAAGAAGATACTCTATTACCCGACGCACAAGATCCGGATGAGATTTAGGTCGAAATCTTTGATCGAAATATACCAGACCTTAAAGGAAAAAGCCCAGCTTCCTAAGCAGATAAAAATTCTAGACTGAGCCTCGGGGAGCCGTCTAGAATCTATAAAGCCACTTTATAAAGTAGCCTTTAAAAAAGCATATGAAAGAAAAGTCATACTCTTAGAAAGAGAGTTAATGTTGTGGGTCCCAATGTCTCCTAATTAGTGTATATGTGTTAACGTTGTGGGTCCCAATGTTTCCTAATTAGTGTGATAATGCATCCAACTTTCTCGTTTATGAAAAGGATCGTTGTCAAAACGTCATTATCGAAGGAACTCGAAGGCTTGAGAAGGCAACCGAGAAAGCTTATATATAGAAGTTAAGTTTGAAAGAGTCTGTAAGTTTTGAAGAAAACTTTTGTGAGTAAGAATAAAATACTAAGAGTGTTGTAAGATTGAGTGTTCTTCTGTATTAATACAAGTGTTGTAAGTGTGCTTGTAAAATATTGAAGATCTTAATAAAGATATAGTTTTAAGAATCGGCACGCGTACTCTGTAAGTATTCAAAATACAAAAAAAGTTTATAACTTCAATTATTGGGACTATAAACACGCCTTTAATGAGATATTCTTATATCAGAATCCCAAACAGAAGCACACTTGGCTATAAAAATTTGTCCTGAAGCTCTTCAAAAGGGTGTTCCTACTAGGTTCTATAAATGGTGGGAAACGTATGGTATTGAAATTGGTATTATTCCAGAACCCTTAATGAAGTTATACTCTTCTTGGGTAGATTCCCATCCTACCCTTGCACGAATGGACAAAAGGCAGCTTATAGATGGCATGTGTTTAATACACTCCTTTGCTAAAGTTAAGATCCCATGGATCTAGAATTGGTCTATTATTTGTGATTTGACCCCTTCTCATATGCTGTTCTGAGAAGAAAATATTACTACAGATGGTGGAACGGAATGTGCCTTGATACTAAGGTAAAGCAACTTGAAGAAATTATACAGAAAAATACTTCTATTCTAGAGTCTCATATGACTCAAGAAATTAAAAAGGATAATCCAATGATGAAAGTTGCTAAAATGATGCGACGAAAATATCCTCAAAGCTCTGAATCAGAAATTAAGCAAAAGTGTTTAGAACATTTCAAAAGACAATTCTTTGAAGCTTTTGACACAAATAAGACTCATAGTCATACTTCATCCATGGAAGAAGATACTCCATTACCCAACGCACAAGAGCCGGATGAGATTTGGGCCGAAATCTTTGACCAAAATATATCAGACCTTAAAGGAAAAAGCCCAGCTTCCTAAGCAGATAAAAATTTTAGATTGAGCCTCGGGGAGCCGTCTAGAATCTATAAAGCCACTTTATAAAGTAGCCTTTAAAAAAGCATATGAAAGAAAAGTCATACTCTTAGAAAGAGAGTTAATGTTGTGGGTCCCAATGTCTCTTAATTAGGTTATATGTGTTAATGTTGTGGGTCCTAATGTTTCCTAATTAGTGTGATAATGCATCCAACTTTCTCGTTTATGCAAAGGGTCGTTGTCAAAACGTCATTATCGAAGGAACTCGAAGGCTTGAGAAGGCAACTGAGAAAGCTTATATATGGAAGTTAAGTTTGAAAGAGTCTGTAAGTTTTGAAGAAAGCTTTTGTGAGTAAGAATAAAATACTAAGAGTGTTGTAACATTGAGTGTTCTTCTGTATTAATATGAGTGTTGTAAGTGTGCTTTTAAAATATTGAAGATCTTAATAAAGATCTTAATAAAGATATAGTTTTGAGAATCGGTAAGCGTACTCTGTAAGTATTTATTTTCTGTTTTTACCGCTTTCTAATTTCTGGTATCAGAGTCATGTTTAACTATTTTATGTTTGCTTAAATTTGATCTTACAAATTATCTTTTGATTGTTTACTTGTAAGAATGTAGAATTTTTATATGTTCTTTTCATTCTCTGTTTAAGAACCTAGTTTGCATGCTTATAGGACGTCATCTAAGTTGCGCAGTGTAAAGCTCGTTGTTGCTGGGATGGCTTTTAGGGTAGTGTAAGTCATTGACAGACGTGTAAGCCTTCTGCTAGGTTGTTTCAAAGAGAATAAAAAGAAAAATAGAAGTTCTTCATCCTTACTTTTAAATAGTTTAGAGATTAATCTGTAAGAAAAAATTATGTTAGATATCATAGAAAGTAGTTCGGCTCGTAAATCCAGTTATACTGGAATGAAAAAAGTAAAAAAATGCTCAGTTGACTAAATACAAAACTAACATAGAAGCACTTAATAAGTGGACAATACCTGATGTCCCTAATAGAGACATATATAAAATTGGATTTTTAGATTATAAATCTTTAATCAATATTAAAACCCTAGAAAGGACTAGTACAGTCGATAGGGAAGAACAGACTATTCAATTGCTAGGAGAAGCAGATGTAAATTCATATATGGATAAGTATAAATACATACATGTAGGTCTTATACAGATCGCTTTTCGACCATTGACTCTATCAGGGTTAAACGCATCGTTATTAGTCTGCCTTAGAGACTCAAGATGTTTGAACTGCACCCAATCTTTAATGTGTATTATGGAAACCAGTCTCTGCAATGGACCGGTGTATTTTAATGTTTATCCTAATTTAAGTCTATCTTTAACTTATTCGAATATACTCGAATCTATTAGTCATATTATAAAGACTCATGGTTATAACTTTATTCCTGGATCTGAAACAATTGCTATCATATATTGAATCCATTATAAAGTTCTTAACACTTTAGTTCCTAAGGCTAAAAATCATTCTAAACCAGGAAAAACTATTCTGGTTGAATCTAATGCTTTATCTTCTAATGTTGCTGTTAATAGACAGATAAAATAGGATGAAGTAAATTTTCCAGAAAATAGACAGATAAAATGGGATGAAGTAAATTTTCCAAAAAACTGGGTTATACCCAATACTATGGAATCATTGCCTATTATTAGTTAAGATATTGATCAAATTGTACAAACTATAGATAGAGAAGTCGAAATAACATTTAATCCATCTAGATCTGTCAGAATATCAGACATGGCAGTATCTGCCAGAAATTCATTATCTCGATCTGAATCTTATAGAACCAGTTATGTTCAAGGGATTAATATATCCGATAATAATATTCCTCATCCTTTATATAAGGATAAAGTTTCTTGTCCTAATACGGAGATGAGTTTTCGAATGAAATAATAAATTTTGAAAAAGGATGTTTAGAAAGGGAAATTTTAAATAAAGAATTTTACCTAGAAAAACATCAAGATTTTCGAAAATGGTTTTTTAATTTTTTTTGAAAAAAGACCAGTTAAACTGGGTAGATAAATATTATACGAAACTTAAATCAAAACAAGAATTTAAGTTTTTTATCCCATGATTTTTAAAACGGTACATCTGTAGACAAGAAACTCAAATAAGAGTTTTGGAAGATCATTTAAAATAGTGGAAAACCACTACGGATAAAATTATAAGGTCGGCTTATCCTCCAATTGTGCCGTTACAACTAAAAGATGTTCACCCCTCTACTATAGAGGCTGCATCATTTATAAAGCCCAATGATCTTAATGAAGATCATATGAGAGAATTATGTAGAATCATTAAACAAAATAATTACACTAATATTCATCTTCAAACAATAGGAGATCAACTTATAAGAATTGTAGATGCTTTAGAAAAATTATTAACTAAAATTAATGATGTTATATCGTTATTAAGGCTATTAGAAAAATCAAAAACTTCTTCTAAAAAATTAGAACAAACCAATATTAAACCTCCAGTTGAAATTTCAGGGTTTAAAAGAGATGGTGAAATAACACCTGAAATCATAGATATTCTAGCTAATAAATTAACTCATGCTAGAATTCATACGCTTAATGAAGCATCACCTTCTTTGGATATATCTGAAGAAGATAGTTCGTCTGATAAATTAGATAGTTCTGGAGATATACCTCCAGTTGAATTACTGGCTGTAGAGAATAACTTTACAGAAATAAATAAAATAAAAAATTATCAAAAGAAAAGACTGGAAAGGTACTATTATAAACAACCTACTCCAACAGATGTATTATTTGAGGAAAATGATGCCTTTCTACAGGCAAATTATAATGGTAGACATATCTACGAATGAAATATAGATGAGTTATCCGACACCCAAGTTAATGCCACTACACATCGAATGCTGATGTATGGCGCTATATGTAAACTAAATGGTAATAATGAAAGAAATATAGGCTTATTTATAACATATGGCTTTACTGGCATCCTTAAAGGATGGTGGGTTAATTATCTCTCTGCTGATGCTCGTAATGAAATTCTTGGAGCAACAAAAATTGAAAATGGAATACAGCGAGAAGATGCTGTACATACCTTAATGCTATTTATAACTCACCATTTTACTGGTGCTTATCTTGATGAAGGTGAAAGAATAAGGACACTATTACAAAATTTTCGTTGTCCATCTTTGACCCATTATAGATGGTATAAAGATACTTATTTAAGCAGAGTTATGTCTCTAAGTGATGCTAATAGCTCACATTGGAAAGCTAAATTCATAGATGGCCTACCCACATTATTTGCTGAAAGAATTCGGAATAAAATTTGAGCTGAATATGGGGGATATATTCCCTATGACAATCTATCATATGGATATTTGTCAAACGCCTGTATTAAAGAAGGATTAGCTTTATGCAATGACTTAAAGCTTAAAAATCAATTGAAGTCTCAAAGACTTACCAAACGTAAAGAATTGGGAGAATTCTATGAACAATTCGCTTATAATCAACCTTATAAGGCTGACAAAGAAGTTATTCCTAATAAAGGAAAAAAGAAAAAATTCTTTAAAATGAAAAAGAAAAAATTCTTTAAAGAAAAAGAAAAAGAAAAGCCAGATAGGGCTAAAAAGAAAGTGAAAAAAGAGAAAAATAAAATTCATTGTTATAAATGTGGCCGTCTTGGGCATTACGCCAATAAATGTTATACAAAGAAAAAGATTGACGAGATATAAGATGAAGGTCTTAAAAGAATGCTATACAACATGCTAATTAACAGTGATACTGAAGATGAATCATATTCATCATCAACCTCAGAATATGAGGAAGAAGAAAATTATAAATGTTCAATTAATAATTGCAATGAATAGGCTGAATATTGGAAAGCCATAGTTCAAATGAATGGACTATCAATTAATATGATTAAATCAAACAGTGAATTATTATCAAAAATTTTATTAGAAGATATATCTCCTAAATTAAAAGAAGAATTATTAAAAAAAATTGTCAATAAAGACAAAAGTCCAAACATTGATAATGTATATAGATTTTCTGAAGTTCAAAAAAGAAGGCAAAATACTAATCTATATTCTGAGCCCAACAGAGATAAAATAGATATATCTCTGAATCTGAACTGAATCACAAATACAATAAGTCACATAAACAAAGTCTCACAATAGCTCTCAACTCTATGAAACAAAATACTAATCTATATTCTGAAAATAATCAACTACATGTGGAGTTCTACAATAACTACAAAATATGATAAGTAACTAAATGGACAACTAAGAAGTCCCAACAACCTGCGACTCTCCGTGCGCAAGACTCGCTACCTGAAAGGGGGGGGGACAATGAGTGTCAAAGCGCTAGCGAGATCATCACTACCTCTCCCCAGGGGAAGGGGTAGGAGTATATAAGAAAATAGAGTCAGTACATACATATATCAAATCATTCATATAACCCTCTATGAATGAAAAACAAATAATCAATGATAAATACTCCAATCTTCAACATAAAGAATAATCATCTCATCTCGAATTACGTATGAGTGACCTGCTCTAATATAAGAGGATATTAACAATTGCTAAAACAAATATATCTGCCGTTCATAACGGGTGCATCAAAATCTCAAAGGAAATACCCTACTCGCGGGCAATCTATCATGGAAGTAAAGCCGACAACTGATCAAATATCTATGTGTGCATCATCTTGTACTATAGCGATACTTTTGTAATGCTCGTTACTCAATCGCTCTGCGGCAATAGGGTTTATTATTTTCCTATTTCGGGTGCATATAATAACGATACTGTTGTAATACTCTTACTCAATCGTTCTGCTGCAATAGGGTTTATTATTTTCCTATTCTGGATACATGTAATAACGATACTATTATAATACTCTTACTCAATCGTTCTGCGCCAAATAGGTTTCATCTCCCTATTTCCGGATACGTATAGAACATCATTATTCATATGTGTTTATCAATTTAACTCATGTCGGAAGTGTGTAATTCTAACACAATCTAGCATACATGCACCAATCTCAGTGTACGTGCCCACCTCTGAAATTTACCATCATCCCAGGAGTTTAACAGTCAAATAACATCGTAGTCTATCATCATAAGGTTGATAAATTTGATCGACAAACCAAAACCAACCCTCAACAATATGCACAGCCAAAACAAACTGGCGGTCGACCGTGGCGGTCGACCGTGACGAGCTCCAGAGACAACCTAGGTCTCTGTCCTGCACGCAGTCGACCGTGGCTGTCGACCGTGAACCTAATTTCTAGTTTCTTAAGTTCTTTGTATATGTCGTGTTCACATCGTGTTTTTATGATTCAAACATGATTAAATCTTCATAAAACTTGTATGCAAATATGCTACAACAGATATGGACATCTGGAAACAATTCAACAACTATAAACATGATTTTATGCATTAGATTTGTATTCAAAACCCTAAAACATGCATAAAAGCTCAAAACAACAAATTAAACTTCTTTCTTTAGATTAACCATGTTTAAAACTCATCATCAGATCTTAATCATATCTGTAAAAACGTTCTCAACCTTTTTAGCATGGAAAGACCTAATCTTTATACATATAATACAAAAGAGTTGTCTTTTATACGAAATCTATTCGTTTTGGCTCTACAAAACATGTTTAAAATCCCTTTAAAAATATTTTAAAAACTAGGAGGGGGATTAATAGAGATGATACTCACCTGGAGTTGTAGGAAAACTTGTTATAAGCAACGTCGAAGGGGATCTCCACTCCAAAAGCCAAAAATCAACAAAAACTCAACTTGAAAGTCTCCAATCTTCTCCAAGAATTCAAAATAGGGTTTATGGGGGTTTGGTGGCTATTAAGGTTCTTAGATATGATAAAAGAAAGGAATTTTCATGAAAAATATAGGTATTTATAGAGGCAAACCTGAAACAAACATGTTTGACCCGAACCAGGAAACCTAGTCTGACTAGGAAAATAACCTTCTGTATTTTGGCTATAACTTTCGTATCCGACCTCGGAATGAGGTGATCTAAGACTTGTTAGAAATCTATTGAAGAGACCTATAACTTTGGTCTTTTATACTTTTTTAAATTCTAACTAGATCAGTGTTTAAAACATAAAAACTCATAACTGGTCATTATTCCCAGATTTTCACACTTTTGGCCTTTGTGCATGTTTTTTGTGCATTTGCACTCATATTTTCACAAATATACATTGAATTAATCTCAAATCAATTCTTATTATATTCAAACATCAAGTATATTATTTTTTACTATACAACATATTTATCATTATTTATCATAAAATATTCAAATTTACAGGGTTTTATATTCTTCCCCCCCCCCCCTAAAAGAATTTCGTCCCCGAAATTCCACAATCACATCTCAAAGCTCAAAAACTGGGAAAACATAATAAGAAGGTGTAATTCATATTAAGAATTCCTTCTACACTCATCTCATAGTATTAGCATAATGATATTTAAAGTTAACAATCTAGAATGCAAATATTCTCCCATAAATCCCTAATTAAACGAAATTGGTACGTCGAGGGAAATAATCCAAACAAGGAAACCCTCATGTATATACCATATGTTTTAAATGATTAAGGATCAGGTGACAATATCTCTATTCTAGTGTTAAAGATAAATATAAATGTGGCTAAACAACATAGATAAAGACTACTATCAAAGCATATAAGCATAAGAATGTATCTACATCATACATGTCCAAACTGGTGTGGGTAGTCGCGAAAAACATCCTCCTCGTGCTCCCAAAAAAAATCTATTCGGCTCCTTGCCGGTTGCACTGAACTTTCATTAATGGAATGACTTTAGTCCTAAGCTTTTTATTCTCTCTAGCAAGTATGCATACCGAAATCTCTACGGTAGTCAAGTCATCCTGAATCTCAATCTCTGGTGAATCAATCACTCTCTGTTGCTCATCATCCCGCAGATGCTTCTTAAGCATCAAAACGTGAAAGACATCATGTATACTCGACATTGATGCTGGAAGATCTAACCTGTAAGAAATAGCTCCAATGCGCTCGATGATCCTGAAAGGACTAACATATCTCGGGGCAAGCTTCCCCCGTCTACCGAATCGTTGAACGCCCTTCATCGGTGATACTTTCAACATAATTGAGTCTCCGACCTGGAACTCTAAAGGTCGTCTCCTCTGATCTGCATAGCTCTTTTGCCGACTCTGCGTCGTAAGAATGCGCTCTCGAATCAATGCCACCTGCTTTGTGGTCTGTCTAACTAACTCTGGACCAATCAATAAACTATCCTCTGGCTCTGCCTAACATATAGGCGATCTGCAAGGTCTCCCGTACAAAGCTTCATACGGTGCCATCCTGATGGTAACTTAATAACTATTATTATATGCAAATTCAATCAGTGGGATGTGATCCTCCCAGCTACCCTGAAAATCTATAATGCACGCTCTCAGCATGTCCTCTAAGATCTGATTTTCCCTCTCGGTCTGACCATCTGTCTGGGGTGAAAAACACTGCTAAATGATAACTGACTGTTAAAAGCATCCTGGAAACTCCTCCAAAAATGAGATGTGAAGCCTGAGCCCCGATCTGATACAATCGTCTCCGAAACTCAATGCAATCTAACAATCTCCCGAATGAAGATCCTCGCATACATATCTGCCGTATAAGTCATCCTCATTGGTAAGAAATGTGCAGACTTAGTCAATCTGTCCACTATAACCCAAATAAAATCATTTTCTTCCTTTGACTTAGGCAACCCCACTATGAAATCCATGGAAATATCTGCCCACTTCCACTCAGGAATGGGTAAAGGCTGTAGGGTTCCTGCATGTCTCTGATGTTCTGCCTTAATTTTGTTGGCAGGTATAACACTTAGCCACATAATCTGTAATCCCTCTGCGCATACCACTCCACCAAAAATGCCTCTTCAGATCCTTTTACATTTTCCTTGTGCATGGATGCACTGTATATCTGTTACAATGTGCCTAAACTGTTGCGAAATAAGCCATACCCTCCGGGCATGCATCAAAACATCTCGTAGTCCTGCTAATGACGTGTCCACATAAATGACAAATGTCGTATCACTGTTTAGAATAGTCAAAATTGTTAGTGTAGTCTATCTAGCCTTAATAGTCTTAAAGGCTTCCTGGCACCCCGTGCCCAAAGCAAACTATACACCCTTCTTTGTAAGGTGTGTAAGTGGTATCATAATCTTCAAAAAGTCCTGAATGAACTTTCTCTCATACCATACTAAAACTACGAACCCCTGTAATGATTCTTAGTGGCTCCTAATCTAGTACAGCCTCAACAATGGCTGGATCCACTGTTACGCCCCACCTGCTGATGACATGGCCTAAAAATCTGATCTCTTGTAGCCAAAACTCGTATTTACTGAACTCAGTGTATCACTGATGCCTCTAATCTCGACTGTCCGCTATCCCCGCAATGCCAATAGAGGATGTCACTCGCGCTCTGACTCCGATCTCGAAAAGATAAAGATGTCGTCAATAAAATGACTACGAACTGGTCCTAACATGGATGAAAAACCCGGTTCATCAAATCCATGAATATCGTGGGTGCATTGATCAGCCCAAATAGCATGACAAGAACTCAAAAGACTCATATCGAGTCAGAAAAGGCAGTTTTAGGAATATCCATTTACCGTAATCGCAACTAGAAATAACTAGAATGAAGATCAATCTTCGAGAAATGCTGCGCTCCCTGCAGCTAGTCAAACAAGTCATAAATCCTCGATAGTGGATTCGTGATCCGAAAAATGACCTTGTTCAACTCACGATAATCGATACACAATCACATGCTATAGTCCTTCTTCCCCACGAAGAAGACCGATGCTCCCAAAAAAAAGGCTCCAGATAAAAACTCTGTGATAACAACTCATCTAGCTGAGTCTGTAGCTCCCTCATCTCAGTGGGTGCCATATAATGTGGTAAGGTGCTCGGAATATCGGTACGGTGCATGCTGCAACTCGATGCAGGGAAACAACCACTCTCACTGGAGAAAACGTAGGTATGTCCTGAACGACATCCTGATACTCTGAGACAACTCCGGTCTCGTTCAAAACTGCACCCCGATCCCGTATCATCACCTCTTTGACGTATTCTAGAAATGACTCCGCATTCTAGTTACCCTATGAGGTTTCTACTATCTATACAATCCCAACGAATACTCACAAGCGTACTGTTTTAGCAAAACAGTCGGTACTGATATTGTAGGATGATAACCATTCCATACCAAGAATGACGTTGAAATTCGACATCCACAACACGACCATGACAAAGATAAACTCAAACTCATCTATACTGATGACACATCTCCTACATATACTCTCTAACAGGGACACCTCCCCTAAAGGAGTAGAAACTGATAATGGAACGCCGAAATGCTGCGCTACAAGCTGATGTCTAATTATGACATCATGATAGATAAAAAAAATGCGAAGCTTCTGAATCAACAAGATTCGAGCTGGATAAGAATTTACTATGAAAACTCTGCTCGCACTATGATCACGTGGCGTGACTACATAAACGCTGCTGGTAGCCGACGCCTACTACGCTGCTGGCGGTGAAACACATGGGTCCATCTGATACTGATGAATACTCTGAATAGCGCAATTCTGGCCTATAGGTCCCTGCATCCTCAGATTAACCGGTAGCACATCTATCCTCCGATGCTAGCCGTAACTGTTGCCCTAAGATTATTGGCCCTGATCTATATCATGCTAGTCTCCTGCTGGTGTACTGCGATAATTCTTCGCTCTATGTCCGATGTTATTATAATTGTATCATGTGTCCCGAATCATGCACTGCTGTGGTGTTATCAAATCATGTTTGCTATCTTCTTGTAATGTCTTTATTACTGATGGTAAAAATCCTTACCCCGTTGCTGGGGTCCTCTAGATCCCATAATAGGCCTCTTGCCCTTGTCATTGCCATCATGCTACTCTTGATTTCGTAATTAACTATAGGCATATCTCACTGTTTTAAGAAAACTAGCTCTAACTGCTTGTCGAAAAAGTAAACAAAATTTTCCCAAATAAGTGATAATTGCTGTCTCGTCAAAAATCTGGATGTTATTGCTATCCTCCAGCGATGGTCCTCATTGCTGAATATATATTTGACTTCTGCTTGGTTCCTAGCAGCTGTTCAAGAAACTTTCATATACTCTTTCCCTTATAGGTTGCAATTAAAACTGGTGTGCCTTAAAATTTTGGTGCTCATACTGTCTGATATTTTTCTTATTCTTTCAGAGTTAAATCTCCTGCTCTGCGGCTCTATCAACAACTGATTGTGGTGGTGGTGTACTCATTGGTATTTCATCTTTACTTCCATGACGGGTACAACCGGTGGTGAATCTCTTGAAAGTGGTGTTGCTGACGGAAACGGATACACTTCTTGCTCCTAGATTGTTGTAAGATCTTACTGCTAACGACGCCATGAAGTCGATCAAATACTGTGGAGCCTGCTGTGGCTCGGCTCTGCATGCCCAGCTCTCCAGGTACAAGTTTTACCTCGACCACATCCTCGTTTCGATATTTATAATATCAAAAGGAGAGCTTAACTTTCACAGTAAGTGAGATAGCATACATATATACATATATATAACATATCACAATACGTATTCATAACATATAGTATTCACGCAAATACTTTAAATCAACATAAAATAATTGTCATAAAAAAATTTTGAAATTTTGAGATATACGTACATATCGTCCTCACTCATTCTAGGAATTCCTAACGGACTCTATACGTGAATCCTAGGAAACTCTATCCTAGCTCCATAATTTGACACATGAATGATCCTAAGGATGCTGGAACTAGAGCTCTGATACCAACTGTGACACCCCAGGGTTCACACAAGGCCGCAGTCCCAGGTGAAACCCGGATTGTCAAACCTACCAAGCACCAACCACCATGCTATGACAAGTTTCACCATCACAATCACTATCTCTCTAGTAGAAACAATAAATAGGTGAAGGTACAGACAGACAAAAATAGAAATAGAACAACACCGAATGTACACAGAAGAAGCATATGAAAAATCAATAATGAGCCCAACAGGGATGAAATAGATATATCTCTAAATCTGAACTGAATCTCAAATACAATGAGTCACATAAACAAAGTCTCACAATAGCTCTCAACTCTATGAAACAAAATACTAATCTATATTCTGAAAATAATTAACTACATGTGGAGTTCTACAATAACTACAAAATATGATAAGTAACTAAATGGATAACTAAGAAGTCACATCAACCTGCGACTCTCCATGCGCCAGACTCGTTGCCTGAAAGGGGGGGACAACGAGCGTCAAAGCGCTAGCGAGATCATCACTACCTCTCCCTAGGGGAAGGGGTAGGAGTATATAAGAAAATAGAGTCAGTACATACATATATCAAATCATTCATATAACCCTCTATGAATGAAAAATAAATAAACAATGATAAATACTCTAATCTTCAACATAAAGAATAATCATCTCATCTCGAATTACGTCTGAGTGACCTGCTCTAATATAAGAGGATATTAACAATTGCTAAAACAAATATATCTGCCGTTCATAACGGGTGCATCAAAATCTCAAAGGAAATACCCTACTCGCGGGCAATCTATCATAGAAGTAAAGCCGACAACTGATCAAATATCTATGTGTGCATCATCTTGTACTATAACGATACTTTTGTAATGCTCGTTACTCAATCGCTCTGCGCCAATAGGGTTTATTATTTTCCTATTCCGGATGCATATAATAACGATACTGTTGTAATACTCTTACTCAATCGTTCTGTGGCAATAGGGTTTATTATTTTCCTATTCCGGATACATGTAATAATGATACTATTATAATACTCTTACTCAATCGTTCTGCGGCAAATAGGTTTCTTCTCCCTATTCCCGGATACGTATAGAACATCATTATTCATATGTGTTTATCAATTTAACTCATGTCGGAAGTGTGTAATTCTAACACAATCTAGCATATATGCACCAATCTCTGTGTGCGTGCCCACCTCTGAAATTTACCATCATCCCAGGTGTTTAACAGTCAAATAACATCGTAGTCTATCATCATAAGGTCGATAAATTTGATCGACAAACAAAAACCAACCCTCAACAATATGCACAACCAAAACAAACTGGCGGTCGACTATGGCGGTTGACCGCGACGAGCTCCAGAGACAACCCAGGTCTCTGTCCTGCACGCAGTCGACCGTGGCGGTCGACCGTGAACCCAATTTCCAGTTTCTCATGTTCTTTGTATATGTCGTGTTCACGTTGTGTTTTTATGATTCAAACATGATTAAATCTTCATAAAACTTGTATGCAAATATGCTACAACAGATATGGACATCTGGAAACAATTCAACAATTATAAACATGATTTTATGTATTAGATTTGTATTCAAAACCCTAAAACATGCATAAAAGCTCAAAACAACAAATTAAACTTCTTTCTTTAGATTAACAATGTTTAAAACTCATCATCATATCTTAATCACATCTGTAAAAACGTTCTCAACCTTTTTAGCATGGAAAGACCTAATCTTTATACATATAATACAAAAGAGTTTTCTTTTATACGAAATCTATTCGTTTTGGCTCTACAAAACATGTTTAAAATCCCTTTAAAAATATTTTAAAAACTGGGAGGGGGATTAGTAGAGATGATACTCACCTGGGGTTGTAGGAAAACTTGTTATAAGCAACGTCGAACGAGATCTCCACTCCAAAAGCCAAAAATCAATAAAAAAACCCAACTTGAAAGTCTCCAATCTTCTCCAAGAATTCAAAATAGGGTTTATGTAGGTTTGGCGGCTGTTAGGGTTCTTAGATATGATAAAAAAAAGTAATTTTTGTGAAAAATATAGGTATTTATAGAGGCAAACCCGAAACGAACCTGTTTGACCCGAACCAGGAAACCTAGTCTGACTAGGAAAATAACCTTTTGTATTTTAGCTGTAACTTTCTCATCCGACCTCGGAATGAGGTGATCTAAGACTTGTTGGAAAGCTGTTGAAGAGACCTACAACTTTGGTCTTATATACTTTTCCAAATTCTAACTTCATCAGTGTACAAAACATAAAAACTCAAAACTAGTTATTATTCCCAGATTTTTACTCTTTTGGCCTTTGTGCATGTTTTGTGCATTTGCACTCATATTTTCACAAATATACATTGTATTGATCTCAAATCAATTCTTATCATATTCAAACATCAAAGTATATTATTTTTTACTATATAACATATTTATCATTATTTATCATAAAATATTCAAATTTACGGGGTTTTACAGTAATGGCTGATTAAATGTATATATCAGATCTTATAGCTCTGGTTGATAGTGGTGTAGATCTAAACTACATAAATGAAAGAATAATTTCTTCCAAATTCTTTGAAAAAACTACTCACACCTTAAGTAGTGCTAATGGTAACCAATTAGAGGTAAAATATAAATTACCACAAGCACATATATGTGTGCAAGGGGCTTGTATACCAACTCCCTGTATATTAGTCAAAAATTTATCCAAACATATTATTTTAGGAACTCCATTTTTACATGCTATTATGCCCATTAGTCAAATTGACACTAATGGTATTCGCGCTCATTTTTAGGATAAAGAAATTATATTAGAATTCATCACAGATCCTCAAACTAGAATGCTGAATGAAGTCAAAAATATAATCTTAAAAGAAAATCAAATTAATTTTCTTAAAGAAGAAGTAGTATTTGTTCAAGTTGAAGAACAAATAAAAAAGCATAAAGACTTAATAAGTCAAATTAAAAATAAATTTAAACTCACTGTATGCAGTGATGTTCCAAATGCATTTTGGAATAGAAAACAACATATTGTTTCTTTATCCTATATAGAGGGATTCAACGAGAAAAATATTCCTACTAAATCTCGTCCATTCCAAATGAATCAAGAATACCTTGATTTATGTAAAAAAGAAATACAAACTCTTATAGAGAAAAAAACTAATAAGGAAATCATATTCCCCTTGGAATTGTACTGTATTCTATGTTAACAATGCAGCTGAAAGAGAGAGAGGAGTTCCTCGTTTAGTTATCAACTATAAACCTCTAAATAATGTCCTTAAATGGATTAGATATCCAATTCCTAATAAAAGGGATTTGTTAAATCACATTACTAATGCAAAAATCTTTTTAATAATTGATTTAAAATTAGGTTATTGGCAGATTCAAATAGAAGAAAAAGATAAATATAAAACTGCCTTTATTGTCCCATTTGGACATATTATAAATGGAATGCTATACCATTTGGGCTTAAAAATGCCCCTTTTGAATTTCAAAATATTATGAATGATATATTTATTCCTTATACGGATTTTATATTGTCATATATAGATGACATTCTGATATTTTCTCATAGTTTCGATCAACATGTTAAGCATTTAGAAATTTTTAGAAACTTAGCTATTAAAAATGGGTTAGCTATATCTGCCCACAAAATGAAATTATTTCAAACTCATCTTAGATTTCTGGGTCACAATATAGAAAAAAAAACTACTATTCCTATTGACAGAAGTATAAAATTTGCTTCTAAATTTCCCGATGAAATAACTGACACTAAACAGTTATAGCGTTTTTTAGGTGCATTAAACTATATAGCAGATTATTATAAAAATTTAGCACAAGACATAGTCCTTTTATATGATATGCTTAAAAAGAATACTAAGCCTTGGACTAAGCAACATACTGCTGTTGTAAAAAGAATTAAATGAAAGGTTAAATTACCTTGCATTCATCTTGCCAATATTTACTTGTTCAAAATAGTTGAAATAGATGCA
Organism: Asparagus kiusianus; assembly: GCA_022839385.1. Classification (NCBI taxonomy): domain Eukaryota; kingdom Viridiplantae; phylum Streptophyta; class Magnoliopsida; order Asparagales; family Asparagaceae; genus Asparagus; species Asparagus kiusianus. The sequence continues at coordinate 762,534 of BQKN01067501.1, read as the reverse complement.
TCTAATATTGGTTATGGTGGCATATTAAAACAAGTTGATCCCCAAACCAATAAAGAACAGTTAGTTCATTTTACCTCTGGTAAATGGGATACAGCTCAATTTAATTATTCCACAATTAAAAAAGAAATGCTTTCAATTATTATGTGCTTTTCTAAATTTCAAGATGATACCTTAAATCAAGAATTCATACTAAGAATTGGTTGTAGTTCTGCTAAAAGTATTATTGAAAAAGATGTGAAAAACTTAGTATCTAAACAAATATTTGCCAGATGGCAAGCTGAATTAGCCATGTATCAATTTAAAATAGAGTATATTATTGGGACTATAAACAGGCCTTTAATGAGATATTCTTATATCAGAATCCCAAACAGAAGCACACTTGGCTTATAAAAATTTGTCCTGAAGCTCTTCAAAAGGGCGTTCCTACTTGGTTCTATAAATGGTGGGAAACGAATGATATTGAAATTGGTATTATTCCAGAACCCTTAATGAAGTTATACTCTTCTTGGGTAGATTATCATCCTATCCTTGCACGAATGGAGACTTTACTTGTATGAAGTACAGTTTGAATTATTCACAGACA
>BQKN01067501.1:708851-746951 GCA_022839385.1 Asparagus kiusianus | reverse complement strand
TGATAAAAATTATAAACTATAGTTGTTAAGTCTATAAACCATATAAACCAAAAACACAATATTTTTTTCAAATGCAATAGAATATAAAACATATAAAAGTATATATAAAGATATATATTGTTTCATATCTATATAGCTAAACCAAAACATATATGTATATATATAACTATATATATACAAAAACCAAAATGTTAATATGTGTATATAATTGAGCTTAAAGTACTAACACACATAATATAAAACCTAAACTAAATTATCCAAGCTTGATGAAGGCCTTCAATAAGCTCGACTTGGTAAACTTGCGTATGAAGCTTGAACTTGGATCTTCAACTTGAATTGCATAGGCTTCATTCCACTATTCTGCCAACCTCCATTGGATATGATCGTGAATGCTTGATTCCATCCATCCTCCAGCGTATTGTTTGCCTAGAGTAGATACAAAACACAAATACTAGACAAATAACATTAGATGTAAACTGTTTGTAAATCATCTTCAAAACAAAAGGACCCAACAATCTCCCCCTTTTTAATGATGACAAACAATTTACACAAAGAGATATACATGATACAATATGAATATATAAATTACAATTATCATGTATAAAAACAAAGGCAATAGATACTCATAATATTTCTACCCCTTTGACAACATCAAAAAGGGAAAAACAAAAGAATAAAGAGAGCGAAAGCTCCCCCAACAAATAAGCACGGTGAGTATAAAACAAATATAGGGAAAAGCTCTCCCTATCAAAATGCCTTATGGAATATATGCAATGAATACTAAGGCATACATATGTGAGCAAACATAGAAATAGAAAAACATGCTAGGTACAACTCACATACAAAAAGACAATGAGAACACATATTGATATGTCATTATGAAATAATGTCTCATTATACAAACATAAAAACCATGTTTAAAAGTAGATTTATAAAATCAAAAGAAAAAGAACATGAGAATCATGCAAAAAATTTTCAAATGAAAACAAATCACTCAAATGAAATCATAAATTACATTAAATCATATAAAAACATAAAACCAAACTAATCATTGATTTTCTAAAAGTAAGAGAGGCAACCATATCAAGCTCTTAAGCTTGTTTCAACCCATATAAACATTTTAGTACCCGGTAAACATGATTCAGGAAATAAACACCCAATAAATCCGGGGGTTATATAAATACAAACCTCTAAAAAATCAAAACTAATAATCATGAAAACAAAAAAATTGATCAAAGAAAAATTGTTTTTCATATTCAAAAAATTTAAAACATAATTTTGAAAACCAAGAAAAATAAAAAATAAAAAATAATACAATTCTTGGTTTTAAAAAGATTTTGGCACCCAAGCATTCTTGGTGCCGGATTGGTTAGGGACATGACCCCTATCATTCAAGCTCAAAGCCCTAGGGTTATGAACCCTCTTGGGTGCATGTGGTGCACAGACACGGTCATAACAAAAATTACTCAAATGACCCTTCCGATTGTAATAAGTACAATGGAAAGGAAGTATTTGCTTATGTTGACCAAACAGTTATGCACGAGATTCATTTGCAAAAATAGATGGTCTTATAAATTTATTTTACAAATGAGAAACATTTTTAAGCAATGGTCTATTTGGAACATATTACAACTTATAAGCTTTTTGAATATCATAACAAAATTTTGTAAGAAGTCCAAACCTACCACAAACATCACATTTAAAAACATGTGGTCTACTAGAAACATTTGGCAAACAAGATTTTCTTTTCAAATCAAAACAATATTTTGCCAAATGACCAAAATGATCACAATAATCACATTTAAACACACGTGCATGTTTATGATGAACATGATGAGTTTGTGCATGTACATGTGCATGTGATGAAGAAGCCTTATGAGATGCACAAGAAGCATTAGTCTTAGAAGATTTGTGTGCATCATAGAAAAATTTAGCTAGATGTCCTTTTCGGACGCAAATGGAACATTTGTAAATTTTGCAATACATATGTGCATAGTGAGTGTTGGATTTTGAAGAATTAACACGTGACTTTGCACATAAGTCCATAAGTTTCTTATTATTAACAATGCATATTTTAAGGGTTGAATCTAAAGATGAAATGCGTTTATTCACAAGATTCAAATCTTCATTATTGGGAACATATGCATTTTTATTAGAAGTAGAATATAAATAGTCATTTATAAAGAAAGCAATATCATTTTTTATGTTCTCTACTTCTAACATGGCATTATCTCTTTCATGAGTTAAGCTAAAAATGGATGAGGTCGATTTTTTATTTTCCAAATTTAACAAGTCATTGTTTTCTTTAAGCAAGGTATTTTCTTTTGCAATGACATCAAATTTGGAACCTAGCAACTCATGATCAGATTCTAAATTAACATGCTTGCTTTTCAATTCCATAAATTTTTTATACAATTTGTTATAGGCATGCAATAATTTTTTACTAGCACAAGCAAGTTCATCACTAGATACATTATTAATGAATTCGAACTCGCAAACCTCACTAGGGCTATCACCTAGTGTCCGTGTGCATGATGCTCCATTAGAACTTGAAGAGGAAGCCTTCAAAGCTTGTCGAATCACCTCCGAGTTCCCTTGATGTGCTTCAATAAATTTTCATAAGGTGTAAGCACTATCAAAATGAACAAACTTATTAGATATAGATGAATCAAAAACATTTAGCAAATATTCTAACAAAATCATGTTTATTGTAAATGATCTTTTATCATTTTTACTCCACTTAGATTTCTCCAAAGTGGGCACAATATAAGCATCTTCAATAACTTTTCATAAATCAAAATGTTTAGATCTAACAAATATATTAAATCTAGAACATCATTGGTCATAGGGGAAAGCATTGAATTTAGGAGCAATATTTATATCATAGCCTAATCTCATATCCATAATTATAATTATATGCAAGCAAGACAAATACAATCAAAACTAGATTAGCACAAATAAGATAACTTGGATCTTTAACTCAATGCGATTAAACCTTAAATCAAAGAGCACCATGCTCTGATACCAAATAATAGTACCCTAATGCCATTAGGAAAGAACCTAGAGGGGGGGTGAATAGGGTTTATGCTAATCTAATCCGATTTAATGCCAATTAAATACTTATTAATAAATAACCTAGCAAATAAGATATGCAATGAGATATATGCAAGGATAAGCAATATAAACAAGGGTAAACAAATAGTGTAAATAATATAGAGGACAAACTAAATAATGACACAATAGGGATATGAGCAATGAGCACAAGTATAAATGAACGCCAATGCAAATTCACACACAATCAAATGATCATGGCGTTCGGACCTTCCATCCTACGTCTCCGCTCTCCACTCCCGGGGAGAAATCCACTACACAACCGGGTTTCAACGCTCATCCGAATAACATTTTACACCTCACAATTCGGTTTTCTAGCTCACCGAAAACTTTACAATCACTCACAATGTAAACACACTAACTATCACCTCAATTGTTGGTCTCTAGCCCGTGTCTCCCTCAAGTGTTAGGAATTACAACCTCTCTAGGCATTACCATCTACCTACTCCTCTTGGGACGATCCCGTCTCTCACCACACACTCCTCTTAGTGTACTAGTGTATTACAAAGTGATTTTCACAATTAAGGCTCACAATACAATAAGTTTGTTCTCTACAATAGATGAGAACTCAATGTAGGCTCACACTCAATTGTTACAACTCTCACAGCCCTAAATATACTATGTATGAAAATACTAAAAGCTCAATGTGGGTGTGTGTAACAATGAGATTTAATAAAACAAAATCAAACTAAACTCAATTATGAAATTCTAGTTTAAAGAGATGATAATCAACAAACAATGTAAATACAAAGCTAGAAATTGAGTTTAGAAAACTTCTCTATAGATAACAAGAGAGAGGAAGAAGAGTGAATGCTCAAACATCAATATATGATCTCCACTTGCTCTTGTGAAATTATCTTCACAAACAAAACACTTAAACAAGGCTTAAATACCTTTAAACAAACTTTTAAAACCCTTCTAAAACTTTTCTCTTCAGTAAATAGAACTGAGGATATGTGGGGGTATTTATAGGAACCCCAAAGCCAAGAGAAAACAAGGCAAAAAGGCCAAAACACCAAAACTGTAAAAGGCTAAAAAAACTAGCCGTTACAGCATCAATCGACTGATGGCTTCCATCAGTCGACTGATGAGCTGACCGTTATAGACGTTTTCCAGCTCATCAGTCGACTGACGGACCTTGTCAGTCGACTGATGACCTCATCAGTCGACTAGTCAGTCGGTCAAAAAAATAGAAACTTTTTTGTTATTCCAGGCGTTTTCTTCAGTCGACTAAACATATTCATCAGTCGACTGATAACACTGTATCAGCCTGATTTGAATAGTAAAACTAATTTTTGAAGTGTCTTTAAAAATAGCAAATAAATTCCAAAAAATGTAAAACTTTAGAAAATCATTGTAAACATGTAAATGAACATGTTACAAAAAGAATTTTTGGAATTACACTTCTCAATAGTGAAAACTCATTATTTTTTAAATATGTCCAAAAAACATAAAAACTAAACGTACATGTTTTTGTCATTTGACATAAACACAATATTAAAACTTTTGTAAAATAATTTTATAGATTTGACAAAAAGTATAAACTATAGTTGTTAAGTCTATAAACCATATAAACCAAAAACACAATATTTTTCAAATGCAATAGAATATGAAATATATAAAAGTATATATGAAGATATATATTATTTCATATCTATATAGCTAAACCAAAATATATATGCATATATATAACTATATATATACAAAAACCAAAATGTGTATGTGTGTATATAATTGAGCTTAGTACTAACACACATAATATAAAACCTAAACTAAATTACCCAAGCTTGATGAAGGTCTTCAATAAGCTCGACTAGGTAAACTTGCGGATGAAGCAATGAGCACAAGTATTTTTTCTGTAGATGCCCCTTAGAAAAAGATCTCAAGTACGTTCATCGTCCACTCAAGTTCTATCTAATGATGATTTAGATAGACCCACACTTTTTGCCAGGATTGTGAGTCTAAATATTCATTTTGAGAGAGGATTTTAGATCAATGCACTCCAAACTTATAGATCTACAATTGATATGATGACCGCAGTAGGACTTAGGTGTATGCTGGATAGACCCCTAGAAAAAGCGAATATTTTCCTAGTTCATGAATTTTATACTGGATGAGAATTTGATCCAGATAGAGAATTTTTGGCTTTTTATACAGTTAGAGGTGTTAAGGTTGTCAAAGATCTTCCTACACTTTGATATATTCTTGGACTTGAGGAGCCACCGGCTGATGTGCCCGATTACTTACAGTTAGCTTCTAGCTTACAACCCGGTACACCAGAATATAATGATATGTCTATGATTTTGTGTGGGAGGATCTCCACATCCAGCTTTGGTTTAGGAAATCTCAAGCCTAAGTATAGATTAGTCAATATTTTCCTGAACTTTGATCTAAAACCCATTACTACATACACGACCGTCATCACCCATGATATACTCCTTCTCTATTAGATAGTCACTTGTCAACAGTTTGATACAGCCAGGATTATTTATGTATGGATGAGATCGTTGGTGGATGGCGTGCTAGAGTGGGACAGTACATAGTCGGGATCAAGAGTTTAGCTTATTTACCTCTATTTGATTAATAGAGTCCACCATAGATTTTCTGTTCCACTTTTTACAGAAGATAGACTAGAAGCAGGGAAGGAGCTATTGATAGATCAGGCCGTGAAGATGAGCATTTTAGGATGAGATCAGTCAGGTTCTTCACATAGAGCTCCTCCTCGGCACCAATCGACTACGCATGACCCTATTCGTGAGGAGCATGCTAGGATGCAGGGTCAGATAAACTATATGTGATGCCCCTATTTTCACACATGGCTACAGTCCAAAGTTAACTCAGAGATGTCAAACCTATCATGCACCCATACTGTGTAACAACAAGTTTCACCAATCACAGTAATATCCTCTAGTGGAATTAAAAATAAAGTGCATGTACAATACATGCAAAAAGAAGATATTAAACATAGTAGACATGATGTAGAATGATAAATCTTATAAATGAACGCATGTCTCAACCAGCAAGTTTGAAATACATCTGATGAATGAAAGAAAATGTCTCATCACAAACTAAATAGAAATCGTACTAAGGCTCACAGCCTTTACAAGAAGAAAATAAACTCTAACATCTGAATGTGAAAGTCAACACAATGGAGTCTCACTACTAAAACTGAACGATGGTGACTATGCTGGAAGACCATCAACCTGCTGCTCTCCGAAGCTCTGAACTGCCTAAAAAGAAAATTAAAACAAAAAGAGCAACAACAAAAGCGTCAGAACACTACAGCAAGATCACCTCCATCCGTCCCCAGGAGAAGGGCTGCTAGATATAGTGAAGACTCTATCTATTAAGCATAGTCTACCTACATCATTTCTCCCATATCAAATAGCATTAATACTTAGAAATCTACAACACGAGACGTAGTACGTCGAGCGAAATAATCCAAACAAGGAAACCCTCATGTATATACCATATGTCTCAGACTGTAGATACCTAAATATCAATACCGAACTATGGAAAGAAACATCACTAGAAAATAAAACACCATAATGGACATCAATATATAATTCTCACGTATATAACAAGAGTAAGGTATATTGGTCATATGTATATATATATTCAACAGTGTGACATAAATACTTTTGGCATCCACCAAAACTCAGGCTATCAAATAATCGTCTTATTTTAATTCTTTGTAAGATTCTGATCTCATCGCACTATCATGCAACACGGACTACCCTGTAGGCATCCTAAATCAATATACACGGCTTATTAGTCTCATCACGATCTTAGTGCATAACATGAGTGCGGGATGGCCTACCTTATAGGTATCCTAAAAGACGGCTCACAAGCCTCATCGCACTCTCGTGCGGACGGACTGCTAGACAAAGCATCCAAACCCGACTCAATGGCCTGTACAAATGGAATATTGATGCACTACCCCACGTAGTACTGAACTTAGCTCATCAACGATATCCATCCGATGCATAAACTATATAAATCTGGAATACAGACACACTATCTCATATAGTACTGAGCTGAGCTCATTAACAATATCCGACATGTGTATAAACTACTCCAACTCAAATGTATTCACTCAACACTTGTCAAATCCCCTTTGGGATACTCATGTGTGTACCACGACACTATTCATATATATTCATGTCTACATGTGTACTATCGTGTGACTCGAACCCCACGATCGCATCTTAAAACAATACAACAAATATGCTCAGGGAAAGTCTTAGTAGTCGACTACTAACATTAGTAGTCGACTACACTGAGTCCATCCAGACTCTAAAATTCCAGTGTCAAACTTAGTAGTCGACTAGTAAGCATATTAGTCGACTACACTATAATAATTTAGGTTCTATGTCAAACTTATGTAGTCGACTAGTAAGCACATTAGTCGACTATACTATAATAATTTAGTTTCTGTGTCAAACTTATGTAGTCGACTAGTAAGCACATTAGTCGACTACATTATATTAACTCAGTTTCTGTGAACTTAAATTAGGCATGAGTAGTCAACTACTAACCTTAGTAGTCGACTATCCTGTCAAAACGTACATTCTTTCATGCACGAAAATGATTTATCATTCGTCTACACTTCTCATATGATTTGATACAAAATAAAACATGTAATATTCATCAAATTACAAGAATCATCCTGAACATGAAAACAATCTCTTAATTTGCTCTAATTAGGGATTAACATCCTAATTAATCAAATTTCTCAAATTAGCTCTTAATTAAACCACGAAATTTATCAACAAATGATGGTAACTATGCATGAACAGAAGCAAAAAGTTTTGTTTATACATGGTCATCTGTCTTAGGTATCACAAACCTAGATTTTTAGCATAATTAGCTTACAAGAAACCTCAATTAACAACTAAATAGGGTTTACTCATGTGTTAAACACAACTATCAAGTTAAAAATGAAATTAACATAAACCCTAATGATCATGATCACGTTTATATCATAAACAGCAAAAACACCATGTAGATCTAACATTTATTTACTATTAATATCAAAATTCTAATCTTTTTCATATTAGATTTAGATCTAAACATGTAAAACATCGATTTAAACATCTTAAATCATTCATTAATTAAGGGTGCAAGTTTGGATGCAAGTGATCTTGCCTTAAACACGTAGTTGATCTCCTGAACGTGTGTCCAACCTCTTTTTCCTCAGCCACAGCCCTCGATCTCTCCCTCTGCTCAATGTCACGTCTCAAACATCTCGAGGAATCACCAAAATCAGATCTAGGGTTTAGGGGGGAGGAGGTGGCTGTATTCTTTCGTGGAATAACACAGAAATTAGGTTAAAAACATGTATATATACTTAGGTTATCAATTAGGCTCGAAACATACCGAGTTCGACCCAAAAATGAAGCCTAGCATGTCCAACAAAACTCTCGATAGTCGACTAATAAGGTTAGTAGTCGACTACACTGTAAACACTAAAACTTCTGAAATCTATACATAGTACTTTTGGCTATAACTTTCTCATACGAGCTCAGAATGAGGTGATTTAAGATTTGTTGGAAATATGTTGAAAAGATCTACAACTTTGGTCTTTTAAGTATTCCCAGATTCTAACTGTATTAGTGTGAAAACCATATAAACTCAAATCTAGTCGTTATTTTTCAGATTTCTTCTTCGTGCATGTTTTGTGCATTTGCACTCATATATCCCAACATATATACTGAATCGACCTCAAATCAATTACTAGCATACACAAACATTAAAATATATTATTTATTACTATATAACATATTTATTTTTATTTATCACATAATATTCAAATTATCGGGGTTTTACATTCTTCCCCCCTTAAAAGAATTTCGTCTCCGAAATTCCACATGTATTATAGAAAAAAATCTATACTTAACAGTCTACATAGACAATCATGTGTATAAGCAAAACATAACTAAATAAATCAAATTACCTACTCAAATAGGTGCGGGTAGTCGTGACGCATATTCTCTTCGCGCTCCCACGAAGCCTCATTAGTTCCGCTTCGGTTCCATTGAATTTTCACTAAGGGAATCACCTTATTTCTTAGTTTCTTGTCCTCTCTTGTAAGGATACAAACCGGTACCTTAATAGTGGATAAATCTATCTGAATCTCGATCTCAGGTGTATCAATCACCCTCTGCTGTTCCTCATCATGCAGGTGCTTCTTGAGCATCGACACAAGAAATACATCGTGCACGCTTGACATCGATGCTAGAAGATCTAATCTATATGACACAGCTTAAACACGCTCTAAAATCTTAAATGCCCTAACATATCTCGGGGTAAGTTTTCACCGTCTACCGAATCGCTGAACACCCTTCATTGGTGATACCTTCAACATGACAAAATCTCCAATTTGAAACTCCAAAGGTCATCGCCTATGATCCACGTAGCTCTTTTGCCGACTCTGAGCGGCAAGAATGCGCTCCCTAATTAATGCTACCTTTTCAGTAGTTTGCCTTACAAGCTTTGGCCTGAGTAATAAACTATCCTCTGGCTCTGCCCAACAAATCGGGGATCTACAAGGCCTCCCATACAATGCCTCATTTGGAGCCATATCAATCATCGCTTGATAACTATTGTTATAAGCAAACTCGATCAAGGGAATGTGGTCCTCCCAGGTGCCCTGAAAGTCTAAAATGCAAGCCCGTAACATGTCCTCTAATCATGGTTCACTCTCTCCATTTGCCCATTTGTTTGCAGGTGGAACACGCTGCTATATGATAATCTGCTGTCGAAAGAATCCTAAAAGCTCCTCTAAAAATGTAAAATGAAAACTGAGCCTCGATCCGATACAATCGTCTCTAGAACTCCATGAAGTCGAACTATCTCCCAAATGAAGATTCTTGCATAAGTCTCGGCGGTGTAGGTAGTCTTTACTAGTATGAAATGCACTGACTTTGTCAACCGATCAACTACCACCCAAACAGAATCGTTCCCCTTCTTCAACTTTGGTAACCCTACTATAAAATCCATAGAGATATCTGTCCATTTTCACTCAGGAATAGGTAGGGGCTGTAGGGTTCCTGTGGGTCTTTGGTATTCTGCCTTCACCTGTTGGTAAGTAAAGCATCTAGCAACATATTCTACTATCTCTTTGCGCATACCGCTCCACCAAAATTGTCTCCTCGGGTCCTTGTACATTTTTGTTGTGCCTAGATGCACTATATATCAGGTACAATGTGCTTCATCAAACAACTCTCACTTCAGCTCTGCATTAGCTGACATAACTAATCTACCCTTCATCCGAAGGGCTTCATCTGCCCCAACGGTCCAATCTGCTTTGGGTTCTTTAGTAATGTCCTCTTTCCGGCTTTGTATCCAATAGTCTTCTAGTTGAACTCTAACCACCCTATCACACCAAAGTGGCTCTACTGATATAGCTCCCAAAAATACGTTGGTTCCGCTAATCTCTAGCCTAAAATCAAACTAAGAGTATGAAGATCTCGATACAATGAGCACCTCAAAGTCGCAATCTGATGTCGACGCTTCCTGCTCAAAGCATCTGCTACAACATTCGCTTTCCCCGGATGGTACTGAATTGTGAACTCGTAATCTTTGATAAACTCAACCCATCGTTGTTGCCTCTGATTGAGTTCCTTCTGGGAGAATAGATACTTCAGACTCTGGTGATCTGTGAATAACTCAAACTGTACTCAATACAAGTAATGTCTCTATTTTTTTAATATGAAGACCACTGCTGCTAACTCTAAGTCATGCGTGGGGTAGTTCTGCTCATGTGTCCTCAATTGCTGTGAGATATATGCCACTACCCTCTAGGTCTGCATCACAACACCTCCTAGGTCCGCTAACAATGCATCTGTGTAGACAACGAATGTCTTATCACTACTCAAAATTATTAACACCGGCGCTGTAGTCAACTTGGCTTTTAATGTCCCAAAGGCCTCCTGGCACTCCGTGCTCCAAACAAACTATACACCCATCTTTGTAAGGTGTGTAAGCAGTGATGCAATCTTCAAGAAGTCCTGGATGAACTTCCTGTAATTACTAACCAAACCCAAGAAACTATGAATCTCTGTAACTGTGGTTGGCGGCTCCCAATCAAGTATCACCGCAACCTTAGCGGATCCACTGCAATGCCCTCTCTGCTAATGACATGGCTAAAAAATCTAACCTCAGATAACCAAAATTCACACTTGCTGAACTTGGTAATAACTGGTGCTCCCGTAGAGTCTGCAAAGCTAGTCGAAGATGCTACTCGTGCTCTACCTCTGTCCTCGAATAAATGAGAATATCATCACTAAATACTATTACAAACTGGTCCAAATATGGACGAAAAACCTGATTCATCAGTTCCATGAATATCGCGGGTGCATTGGTCAGCCCAAATGGCATGACGAGAAACTCGAAGGACCTATATCAAGTCAGAAAGGCGGTTTTGGGAATATCCATCTCCCTAACCCGTAATTGATGATAACCAGAATGAATATTAATTTTTGAGAAGTGCTGTGCTCCCTGCAACTGGTCGAACAAGTCATCAATCCTCGATAACAGATACCTGTTCCGAATAGTGACCTTGTTCAACTCCTGATAATCAATGCACAATCACATACTACCATCCTTTTTCTTCACGAAAAGGACTGGTGCACCCCATGGAGAATGGCTCTGTTGAATAAATCCCTAGGATAAAAGCTCATCTAACTATGTCTGTAGCTGTCTCATCTCAGTCGGCGCCATACGATAAGGTGCTCAGGAAATCGATGCCATACCGGGATACAACTCAATGTAAAACTCAACCTCTCTCACTAGAGGTAATCCTGGTATGTCCTGGAAGACATCCGAATACTCAGAGACTACTCGTGTCTTGTTCAAATCGGTACCTCTATCCCGCAACAACACCTCCTCGACATATGCTAGGAAAGTCTCCGCAAACTAGTTACCCTGTGAGGTTGCTACGATCAACTCTAACCCATCCGATGCTCGCAAGATGACTGTTTTAGCGAAACAGTCAATACTAACGTGGTATGATGAAAGCTAGTCCATACCAAGAATGACGTCAAAATCTGACATCCACAAAACAATCAAGTCTATGATAAACTCAAATTCATCTAAACTGACAATACATCTCCTGCAGAAACTTTCTAATAGGGACACCTCCCCGAGAGGAGTAGAAATTGATAATGGATCGTCTAAGAGATATGCAACTAAATGAAGCCTATCCATGAAGGTATGAGATATAAAAGAATGCGATGCTTCTGAATCAAACAAGATTCAAGGTGGAACAGAATTCACAAGAAAGATACCTTCCACTATCGCTCCACTCGCACCATGATCACGTGGTACGATGGCATAGACCCTACCGGTGGCGGGCACCTTCTATGATGCTGGCTGTGGAACATATGGGTCCATCTGACCCTGAGGAATCTCCTGAATCGCACAGATCTGACTTGATGGCCCCTCAATCCTAGGAACGGTAGGTGGTGCATCTATCCTCTGCTGCTGCTGGCCGTAACCGCGACCCTGCTGCTGCTGTCCATGACCACGGTTCTACTGTTGTTCGTGTCCTCATCCCTCCTGCTGGCCCTGGCCTCGGCCCTGCTAGCTCCCTGCTGGTACACTACGACAATCTCTAGATTTATGCCCAATCTTGTTACAATTGTAACATGCACCCTGTATTTTGCACTGTTGTGGTACTCTCTGATCATGTGGTGGTCCCCTCTGACCCTTCTTCTGGTGCTGAGAAACCTTGCCCCGCTGCTGGGGTCCTCCAGGTCTGGTGAACGGTCTCTTACCCTTATCAGTCTACTGCCCTGATTTAGAACCACCCTCTCTAGTCTTCTGGAACATCGCAGTCTCTGTCTCTTGCAAAATGGCTACATCAACTACCTCCCGAACTAAGCAAAACTTCCTAGATACAAGGTAACGATGAAGGCTTGGGCGTAGCCTAGTAAGAAACATTTGTGCCTGTCACTCCCCAGTCTGCCACATGCCCGTGAAACGAGTAGGCTCATGAACCGACTCTCATAATCTGCTACAGACATGTCTCCTTGCTCCAATCTACTCAACTCAAGCTCTTTCCCGGTCTGTGTCACGGAAGAGATGTACTGCTCATCAAAAAATAAACAAAATCCTCCTATGAAAGTGTCATCCACTGCTCCAGGGTGAACTGAAGCCTATACCATCCCCCGGCATCACCCTTTAGGCTGAAAGCAGCCAACCTCTGCTTCTGGACTGAATCCACATCAAGTAAGTCAAGGATATTCCCCACATCTTCCTTCCACTTGTAGGCTACCAGCGAATCTGATGATCCCTGAAATTCCGGTGCTCTCATCTTTTGGTACCTCTCGAAAAGACGAAGCCAAGCCTCCTGCTGGCTCTACCTGTAACTAGTGGTGTGATTCCTAGTGTAACCTCTGGAGACTCCTCTGTGATGGGGACTGCTGGAAACACTAGTGGTGAAACTACAGGTGGTGGTGCGACTGGCGGAATCTGGTTCGCCATCTGCTCCTCGAGTGCTGCTAGCCTAGCTGCTATTGGTGCCATGAGGTCTATAAGATACTGCGCAGCCTGCTGTGGCTCGGGTGGAACCTGATGCTACTCTGGGGGAGCCTGTTACTGCTCAAGCTCTGGCTCAGTCTGTCTCTTTCTCTCTCTGAGTACGGGATCCCCTCCGGCCACGTCCTCGTCCGACCATCTGTGCATTTACAGGACACAGTAATAAGACCTCTGGCAACAACATATAAATCACATAGCAATAATCAAATCGTATCATAGTTTATTCATGCAATTACTTTATAATCAAAGTAATGTAGTCATAAAAAAAATTTTGAAATTTTTGAGATATATACATATATCATCCACACTCATTTTAAGAATTTCTAGTGGACTCTATACATGAATCCAAAGAAACTCTATTCTAGCTCCACGACTCGACACGGGATGATCCTAAGGATATTAGAACTAGAGCTCTGATACTCACTGTGACGCCCTTGTTTTCACACATGGTTACAGTCTAAGGTGAACTCAGAGATATCAAACCTGCCATGCACCTACATTGTGCAACAACAAGTTTCACTAATCATAGTAATATACTCTAGTAGAATAAAAAATAAAGTGCAAGTACAATACATGCAAAAAGAAGATATTAAACACAGTAGACATGATATAGAATGATAAATCTCATAAATGAACTCATATCTTAACCAGCAAGTCTGAAATACATCTGATGACTGAAAGAAAATGTCTCATCACAAACTAAATAGAAATCATACTAAGGCTCACAGCCTTTACAAGAAGAAAATAAACTCTAACATCTAAATGTGAAAGTCAACACAATGGAGTCTCACTACTAAAACTGAACGATGGTGACTATGCTGAAAGACCGTCAACCTGTGGCTCTCCGAAGCTCTGAACTGCCTAAAAAGAAAATTAAAATAAAAAGAGCAACAACAAAAGCATCATAGCACTACAGTAAGATCACCTCCATCCGTCCACAGGGGAAGGGCTGCTAGATGTAGTGGAGGCTCTATCTATTAAGTATAGTCTACTTACATCATTTTTTCCATATCTAATAGTATTAATACTTAGAAATCTACAACACGAGACGTAGTACGTCGAGCGAAATAATCCAAACAAGGAAACCCCTATGTATATAACATATGTCTTAGACTATAGATACCTAAATATCAATACCGAACTATGGAAAGAAACATCACTAGAAAATAAAACACCATAATGGACAGCAATATATAATTCTCATGTATATAATAAGAGTAAGGTATCTTGGTCATATTTATATATATATATATATTCAGCAGTGTGACATAAACACTATTAGCATCCACCAAAACTCAGGCTATCAAATAATCATCTTATTTTAATTCTTTGTAAGATTTTGATCTCATCGCACTATCATGCAATACGGACTACCCTGTAGGCATCCTAAATTAATGTACACGGCTCATTAGTCTCATCGTGATCTCAGTACATAACATGAGTGCGGGACGGCCTACCTTATAGGGATCCTAAAAGATGGCTCACAAGCCTCATCGTACCCTCGTGCGGACGGACTGCTAGACAAAGCATCCAAACCCGACTCAATGGCCTGTACAAATGGAATATCGACGCACTACCCCCACGTAGTACTGAACTGAGCTCATCAACGATATCCATCTCATGCATAAACTGTATAAATCTGGTATATCAATGCATTATCTCATATAGTACTGAGCTGAGCTCATTAACGATATCTGACATGTGTATAAACTACTCCAACTCAAATATACTCACTCAACACTTGTCAAATCCCCTTTGGGATACTCACGTGTGTACCACGATATTATTCATATATATTCATGTCTACACGTGTACTATCATGCGACTCGAACCCCATGATCACATCTCAAAACAATACAATAAATATGCTCAGGAAAAGTCTTAGTAGTCAACTACTAACCTTAGTAGTCGACTACACTGAGTCCATCCAGACTCTGAAATTCTAGTGTCAAACTTAGTAGTCGACTAGTAAGCACATTAGTCGACTACACTGTAATAATTTAGTTTCTGTGTCAAACTTATGTAGTCGACTAATAAGCACATTAGTCGACTACACTATACTAACTCAGTTTCTGTGAACTTAAATTAGGCATGAGTAGTCAACTACTAACCTTAGTACTTGACTACCCTGTCAAAACGTGCATTCTTTCGTGCACGAACATGATTTATCATTCGTCTACACTTCTCATATGATTTGATACAAAATAAAACATGTAATATTCATCAAATTACAAGAATCATCCTGAACATGAAAACAATCTCTTAATTTGCTCTAATTAGGGGTTAACATCCTACTTAATCAAAATTTTCAAATTAGTTCTTAATTAAACCATGAAAATTATCAACACATGATGTTAACTATGCATGAATAGAAGCAAAAATTTTGTTTATACATGTTCATCTGTCTTAGGTATCACAAACCTAGGTTTTTAGCATAATTAGCTTACAAGAAACCTCAATTAACAACTAAATAGGGTTTACTCATGTGTTAAACACAATTATCAAGTTAAAAACGAAATTAACATAAACCCTAATGATCATGATCACGTTTATATCATAAACAGCAAAAACACCATGTAGATCTAACATTAATTTACCATTAATATCAAAATTCTAATCTTTTTCGTATTAGATTTAGATCTAAACATGTAAAACATCGATTTAAATATCTTAAATCATTCATTAACTAAGGGTGCAGGTTTGGATGTAAGTGATCTTGCCTTAAACACGTAGTTGATCTCCTAAACGTGTGTGCAACCTCTTTTTCCTTAGCCACAGCCCTCGATCTCTCTCTCTGTTCGATGTCACGTCTCAAACATCTCGAGGGATCACCAAAATCAGATCTAGGGTTTAGGGGGAGGAGGTGGTTGTATTCTTTCATGGAATAACTCATAAATTCGGTTAAAAACATGTATATATACTTAGGTTATCAATTAGGCTCGAAACAAACCGAGTTTGACCCAAAAACGAAACCTGACATGTCCAGGAAAACTCTTGATAGTCAACTACTAAGGTTAGTAGTCGACTACACTGTAAACACTAAAACTTCTAAAATCTGTACATAGTATTTTGGCTATAACTTTCTCATACGAGCTCAGAATGAGGTGATTTAAGATTTATTGGAAATGTATTAAAAAGATCTACAACTTTGGTCTTTTAAGTATTCCCAGATTCTAACTGTATTAGTGTGAAAACTATATAAACTCAAATCTAGTCATTATTTTCCAGATTTCTTCTTCGTGCATATTTTGTGCATTTGCACTCATATATCCCAACATATATATTAAATCGACCTCAAATCAATTCCTTGCATACACAAACATCAAAATATATTATTTATCACTATATAACATATTTATTTTTATTTATCACATAATATTCAAATTATCAGGGTTTTACACTATATCACCGAGTCGTTAGCATATCTGATGAGAGAGTGGTAGAGGGTGCATGGAGATACAGCTAAACCCCCACTACAGCTTTAGACTTATGTCACACCACTCAGCCTAAGGATTTTCTTGCAGAGGATGAAGCTGGACCTAGTACAAGAGTTACCACTGATAATGCGGATGATGATCCATCTGGTGATGAGCAGTGAGGGACGTTTATTTCACCCAGTATCTGACTTTTATTTTGGCATGTACTTATATACTGTGATATTTTAGATGTTATTTCTAGTACTTGTTCACTTAGAATTTGAATGGGGAACGTTCACCGTGTTGTTCCATTTACAAAATCCTAACATCATATAGTAGTTAGGGACATTGAAAGGAAAAGTAAATGTTGCCAGTAGCCCCCGTGGCAAAGTGATACTAAGTGTGAGCTCCATTAACAGGACTTCTTGAATGCAATAACCATGTATTTGGATTGCTAACAGAGAGTTGATTCTACCCAAATTGTCTTGTGCACCGACATGGCAAATAAGGTTCAATATAGCACTCAGTCTCACTCAATTGAGCAAAGATGACCTGGTATGACATTGACTAGCCAAATGAAGTAGCCACTCGATAAACAGGTGAATCCCTCAGCATTTGAGCTATCCACAAACTCATCACCAGGCCTCGTGTCACCAACCTCATGAAATCAGCTGTATATGAGGTAATGCTCCTTATTCCACACAATTTGGTGAATCCCCATAGCATATCAGATAGGCCACTTTCAAGACTTATATCACTGAAACAACGCGACCCCTTCTACGCTAGCAGCAATAGCGGGCATGAGCTAAGGATAGTGAATCATATACCACAACATTAGATGGGTACATAGCATATCCACTCTATGGTTCAGGACTTTCCCTCTTGGGCATCCCTCCTCTTGGTTCAAATATGTAGTAGCCAACTCCCTTAACTTGTGATGAATACAACTGATCATAGTGGAAAGAAAACCAAAGCTATATCTATGAGCAAGAAAGGTCACAGGACAGAGCACTCTTATTGAGAGACAGTGCTTTAGCTGAGAGGGTATGATGCATCCTTTCAACCAGATCGATAGAAAATCCTACAAGTCAATCCAGAATAGAAATGGGTTCTTTAGCTTTATGGTGGAAACTTTTAAAGAATCCTTTGCATAAAGTCCACATTCATCCAAGTTAGCAATATGTAGAATAGGATTGCGGTTGAAAATTCTCTTTTTGACCTCAAATCTAGTAGCCATAGGAATAGCCTCAACTCTCCCCTTTTTACTAATATACAGGAAGTAATACTCTACCCAAGGCACACAGTCAACATAGGGTCATGTGCAGCTTTTGCTATTGCTTGGTGGAAAATATAGAAGTGACAAACAAACTCTCGGAATGCTTCATCAATGTGAGCAAAGTGATCCATGGTCGCTAACTCTACATTTATAGGGAACTCTTCATATAGTCTTTCTCCATTGGCAACTGAGATACTTCAAACATCTCATGCAAACCTATACTAATTTCCCTTACCAGGGTGAAAAATGTATTGCTATTAACATTATATAGCTCCAAAATGCTATATAAAGCAGGCACACAGATATGACACCACATTTGGAAGCTTGTACTGGAAATTAAAGTCCTAATTTTGGTAATTTCTCTCCAAAAGTGTCAAGGGCAAAATTGATCAAACATGCCCACCACTTCGTATCAATCGACCTACTATGGATAGGAACCGGGTATCCTCTTCTCAATGTTGCCCATCAATGTTAGTAAATTGATTGCCAAATACATTTAGGACAATGGCGACTTCCTTAGCAAGAGCATCCTTTTTGAAAGAACTAGGGTAGAGGTCGACAATATTTAGCTCGAAGTAGGCATCCTTGTAAAATAGCTCTTGAATATCAAACCACCCACCATCATGCTATCTTCTCTTTTAACTATTGGAAATTTCATCAAACCGTGAACCGCTAGGCTCTGCATGTACATAAACGACACTTGTCGCTCTATTGCTTGCATATAGGAGTGACGAACTCTCTAGATGTAATACCAGTGCTCCTTTTCTTGGTTGAAAATAGAGGTGCCTACTGGGTTGCTGTCGCCAAAGAGAAACTAGGGCTTCCTTGATTGGTTAGTCTTTAGGATGAAGAACTCAGCATCTATGATGAGTTCTCTCAAAATATTGGCACTCCCAAGTCGGATCGCATTGATCCTCTCCTAAATGTTATTTTCAAAAAATAGAGAAGCATTCCCATTGAAGATTTGCACCATCATGGGATCATTAGCCCCCATTGTGTCCAAAGTGATTGCAATGACTTGCAGACATACTCACCAAGGTGACATAAAAAATAACAAGTCAAAAGATGTGGCTCCAAAATTAACTAAGTTTTGAGGCCATGAGCGAAGCTCGCTAGGTCTGTTTAGGCAAAGCTCACTCATGAGGTAAGGTCACAAAACACTAAACTCCAGGAAATTTGGCTAAGGGCCTGTTTGGATTTGTAGGGGGTGAAGGGAAGTTAAGGGAAACTGAGTGAAGGGAAGGGAAGGGAATTCCCTTCCCCTTGGTTACACCCCAATTTGGGGGGTAACAATTTTTATACTATTAGGGGGTGAACCAAGGTGAATGGAGGTGAATGGAGGTGAATTAACTTCACCTCCTAAGTGTTCCCAAACAAGGTGAATGGTTCCCCTAACTTCCCTTCACCCTCATTCCCCTCAATCCAAACAAGCCCTAAGTGTTATGAGTCTAGGTGAAACTTGCCTCAACAATAGTGAATCTCAGCACAATAGCAACATTTGCCCAAAACCCAAGTGGACTAACTTAGCGAACCTCGCTCAGACGAAGTTTGCCTAAAAGTGCAATAAGCCAAAATAGCGAACTTTGCCAGAGAAGCAACGTACGTCATGTAAAGCACCATTGATGGTGATTGTCAAAGCTTCGTTGTTGCTAGTGAAAACCATATATAGAAAAAAAAATATGGTCATGAAAGTCTTGCCATTGGTAGTGAGGCAGATGTAAATGCCCTAAAGCATTATTCAAGCCTAAAGGGACCTATTTTGGCAGACTAGAAAAGCCTCACCATTGATAGGTTTTGATTTTACCTAAAGACATTTTCAATTATAGTGTCACTGTGGTGGCCTTCAGCCGACGAGAACCACCGGCGATGTTCTTTATCTTAGTGAGTTAATGTCAGAGAGCCATTGAAGATAAAAAGAGAGCTGGATATCTAAAATTTCAGAAGAGTTCAAAGAAATCTAGGATTTTAAAATTTGGGCAAAAAGATAAGAAGATGAACAATCTATTTATAGGCTTTCAGTGAACCTCACCCAAATATTTCGTTCTAATCTTTACTCAAATATCTCGCCCCGAACTTTTCCTGAGAATCTCAGATTGAACTTCACCTAAGAGCGATCTTCCCCTAAATCCAGGCATAGAAATCAAAGATTCAAAATTTCAAATTCCTCCAACAAATTTCACAGATCAGTCTAGCGATCTTCGCTCAAATATTGAATATTGAATCTCACTCAACCGACTTAGTGGACTTCACTTAGGTCCAAATGCTAAATAAGCCTTGCTTAACCAACTTAATGAACCTCGCCTAAGTCCAAAGAATTGAACGAACTTAACTGAAATAGTAGAATTTTCGGCAAATCACATGCAAAGCTCAAGTTTTGCCTCAAGCACAAAAAGTAAACTATGCAAAATAAATTATGTACAAATCAAACATATGGAAGAAGACAGAAATCATAGTTCTTTCATTGATCATAAAGATTGCATGCAAGCAAATTTCAAGCACTTGAAACTACATGGGTAGTGAGTATTTATTTCTCTAACCTCAACAATAATCAAAAAATAAGGAGGAGAAACACAAAGCAATAATAGCTCCTATTCTTCTAAACCATGTGACCGCTATGGAACATAAAGGAGCTACATCAAGCAAATGAGCTCTTATTGCCCAAACTAAATAAAGATTGTAGAATGAAGCCTAATCGCACAAGGAAAATTCGATGTTGAATCCAAATTAATTTCCAAATCAATTTCCCAAAAACAAAAATCCACTTCTTATAAGAAGTAATTGCACCAAAAAAAGAGGATAAAGTGTAGTCTAAACTTCAGGGCATTCGGCAAGTGTCGCCTAAATTTGACAATTATAAGAGATTGCAGACGCAAATCAAGGTGTGAATACAAAGATATCAATTTTCCCGACCCTCCCTAGTGAGCGAACCTTGCCAAAACAACTAAATTTAGTATTCTTTGCTCACACAACCAAGCATAGGTGAACTTTACTGAAATTCAAAGTTGATTGAACATCGCCATCCTCTAAACTTCGCCCCATTGTTAGCACAAATCTCATTGTAAACGCAAAGTAAGATGAATGCAAACATCAGTGAGCCTTCAATCAAGACGAGTCTACAAAAAAAGAAACCACATTCAACAATACACCTATGGCAACCTAGTAGCTAGATGAAGGAGTGTTTTAGCCCAAACAAAACGATTCAGGGGGAAACTAGTGGCTCTCAGGATCAGGAACTATATAGAACTGGCGGAGACTATGTTTGAAATTGAGAAAGACTGACTAAAGTATTAAGAAATCCACAATAAGAAGCAGAACTCAGATAAACACCAATAGACTGAAGGAGATACCAACTGACAAGTCATCATTGAATCAAATTGGGAGATCGACGATAACAAAATTTCCTTTTTGTCATGGTCATGCAAGCCAATTGATTAAGCCATCATAGAATTCAAAGATCTGCGTGGACCGTGTCATCCACTTCTTAAGAATGTGAGATGAACTTCACCCAAAGCCATTTGGTGAGCCTCGCCCAGAATTGCTTAGCGAGCTTCGCCCTTGACCGTTATAGGCAAGAGTTTAAATAGCGGATATTGGGGAAATATCGGATGGCCAAAATTCATATCGGATTGCGGATATCAAGGAAATATTAGGGATATATAGTAAATATTGGAATGCCATAATGAATGTTTGCATACATAGTATAATGCATTAAAATGTAATCTTAACATATGTAATGAAATTTAAGCATACAAAATATGAATAATATATGTTTAGGATCACTAATCAACCTTCTAAAACACACAAAAGTGCAAAGCAACGTTGCAACATTCGATCTACTTTTTTAGGGCAAAATGTCATTTGATATAATGGGGAAATCTTGATATCTCACCTAAAAATTCCAAACACGATATATCATTTTGCAACAAGCTATATAAAAAGATATATAGGTCCACATATATCGGCTAATATATCGGGCATATCGGGGATTTATCACTCAAAATAGCCAAAACGCGGTAATGATATTTAAAGACCATATCGGTTGCGGCAAGCCCTGTAAAAGGATATATCGGGGGATATATCGAGCCATGTCGGGGATATTTAAAACAATGGTTATAGGTGAACCTCACCATTGATTGTCTCAAGCGTTATTTTTATGAAAATAGTTCTCTCCATTTTCTCCTAAAGTTAATAGCTCACATAATCCACATTTAATAGCTACCAACTCTCTTCTTCTTTCTCTCTCAGCCTATAAAAGGAGGGGAGATTGCTCATTTTGAGAGAGATCAACTTGAACTCAACTTTTAGTCAACTTCTTTTGATTCTAGCATCTTTGACAATCTTTAATCAGTAAGATACTTGTCATTTTAGTTTGGTCATCCATAGAGTACAAGATCGATGGTTCATCGGCACACAGAAAAGAACCTAACTTAGTATAAATTCTCTTATTTCATTTGTAGCTTCGTTTGAGTTATAATATGAGTCAATTATAATTCACAAGACCTGAAACACCTTCTATTCCTTAAAGAAGCATACATGAACACTGTGCTTTATCTTTGATTCATCGCATCTTAGATCTTGTCCCTGATATAAATAAGAGTTGGCCAAGCAATGAAATTTAAAGACATTTCAATTGATCTTCTCTAGTCCTAAATAGTTGAGGATGTCAATCACACGCTTTCTTGATAATGTATTGTATGTGAGGTACTGCCTCACTGTAGTAGAAAACAACAACCAAAATAGTGGATGCTCATAACAGCCTTTTCAAATAGCCTAGTGTCTTAAAGGTACAGTGACTGGCCTCTATAACTAGTGGTCATTTATAAGGATTCACACAAAGAAGGAGCAAGGATCCATCGCTCGACCTCCTTATATTCGATGCAAGCACACATTGTATGGCAACGTGCTACAGTATTACGGTTCCCTCCCTGAGAGCACACATTATTAAATGAATACCGTACAGACCCAAATTCCATCACCCCGTAATAAACTCGTTTGGCCATACCCCCGAGAAATATGCCTGGGATTTCCTAACAATCTTACACCTTGTGCACCAAGTTAGACCCCAGTCTAGCAAACATTAAACAAGTAAAATGGACATGGATTATCAACTTTAGTCACTTCAATATAAAAGTATAAAGTAACCTGATCTTGCCCAGTCAGGATGACCAATATAGTGCTCCTACTATCGTCGTACCTAGTAATACAATAGTGTTATTATTGCTCTTGATCTCGGATTCAACAACTGCCACAGCTCTGAAGTTGATCTCTTGTGTGATAAGGACTCCTAACTATTGATATAACTTTCTAGTGGTTCACCCAGTGCCCTTTGTGTACCCCTAACACATCATATATAAATATACCCCCCATTCCAAAATAAGCAGAAAATAGTAAGATATTAGAAATTCTATATATGCATATATAGAAAAATAATTTAAACAAACATAACATCTTATAAAGTCGTCATCTGTAATATCTCAAATGCATGAGGTCTCTACTAGAATAAAAGTTCGTCATTAAAGACATAGCATCTAAGACTCAAGTGTGTTTCACTAGCCAACTCATCGGCTATTCTCTTTATTAGTAGATCTCCGATCGGAGATCTATTTGACTCATGGAGATACACACAACACGACATCTTCTTTCTCTTAGCTCTTAATAAAATGGTACCTAATTTAAATTTTATTCAATTTTCTCAAACTAGATTGAGTCTATCAAATAACCAACAGTTGACATGCTATCATAATAAAGAAGCATATCATTCTCTGCATGTCAAGCTATAGCAAGATTCTCTAAGAATTTTCTCAATAAGACTACATCTAGTGCCATCGTATATATCACAGCATATTCCACTCCAAGTGGAAAAAAGCTATATACTATCGTTTCTTACTTCTCTATGAAAGGATCTTGTCATTTAGAAAAAATAGTTACAAGTCAATGTGTGCTCATCCTAATAGCTAGAAAGTCAACATCTGAATATCTATAGGTAAGTGTTTATTCTGTCATAGCACAATACATAAGTACGATCTCAATCAAATATCTGAAGATCCTCTTGACTTATCCTAATGAGTCATACTAGAATTAGATTGATGCCTACCCATCAATCCTACTGCAAAGGATGTGTAAAGTATTGCATAGATATATAGCTACCGACTACACTCCTATAAGGGATAATCAACATTCACTTTTTCTTCTCTGCTTTAGTGTTGGGACATTACTCTAAATTTAGAGTATCACTCTTAGAGATTAGAGTTCTAATGATCTCCATGATGTGCCTAGCCAGCAATATGCCATTGATATATGACGACAATATATCAAACTATTACCAGCTCTGTGTAGGTGAACATAATTATCTTCATCAATCATTATGAAACCATAGGCCGGTATGATCTAATATAATAAAAAATACTACTCACTAGAATATTGTTTCGAGTCATAAGTTGATTTCTCTAACTTGGGCCCCTTTGCTCAAATCCCTTAACTTTGAAACACACAAGTCGATCCACATAGATCTTCTATTCTAGTTCTCATAGATAAAAGCTATATTAGCATCCATCCAAAGTAATTCAAGGTCTATACCTACTACAAGAGTCAATATTATGCGAACAGAGTCGATTCTCACCATTGAGAAAATGTCTCTTCGTAGTTCACTCTTCAACTTTGGTGTGTCCTTTCGCAATCAAGCACACCCTACTACAAGACTTGAATGCATGGTTGACCTCGAAAACCTATTTGTTTTCAATGGTCTTGCTAGAAGATCCACCAAGTTCCTAACTTGATTCTTTCTCATGAACTCAAGCTACCCATCCGTTACTATTTTCCACTCTTTTGCTGCAAACCTAGAAAAAGTGTCCTCATATGACTTGGACTCTGCAACAACTTGTGATTCTATCATGAACATATCTCCATTGATCTCAAAATATCAGCTAGATACTAGTCTATAGAACAATCATCAAGGCTATTGAGATTTGATAGATGACTCCAAGTCATCTGAAGTATTTCTCTCCTAATGTCCCTAGCTAGTAGAGGAACTATCCTCTTCCATTACTAGCTCTATGACAGCTTCCTTGGTCTCGTATGATCCCAAATCTTGATCTATTTCCTCTTTATGGGGGAAAACCTTTCTAAGGAACTCAATATCTTGCAACTCTCTCGGTCACAGTTCTATCATAGTGCTCATATGTTAACTCATCCCATAAAGTATTAGGAATTAGTGTATAGACATACACTTCTTCCCTCTGGGATTTACCTTCTCATACCAATGAGAAGTAGTATGTAGGTGAGCAACACACCCACATGGATGTACCAATCCAACATTGGCCCTCGGCTATCCATGACTCATAAATTGTAGACTATACTAATATAAAAGGTACGTGGTTAGGAACATATGCCGCTATCAATAGCTCATTCCTAAGACCAAGTGATAGTGTTGTATCATAGAAATGACTAAGTGTTAATCTCACTCCATAGTTTGACATGTGTCTTGAGTTAACTATGCATCATGTCGGATCGGCCCTATGCTGGATGAGACAAGTAACATCATCACTCAACCGTTCCCATGAAGAGCCGAGTCAAAATATGTCCACACTCAGACCCTGCTACTATGATTCACTCCACGCCCCTTTATTTTGTAAGGAGGAATCGAGAAGCTCTCAAACCAAAAGGGTCGAATCAAAAGGCATATTTTATCAACCATCTTGCATGGCCGAGACGAAAGGTGGTTATTGTGGAACCCCAAGCCAACAGTCGATCACCATCATATTAAATGCATGGTCAGATTCATCATTACTTTGACACCAAAAGTCATTATGACTATCAGACCTCGTCGGCACCTTACTTCCGCTACCACCCTCACATTAATCATGAAGGTGACTCACTCCATCTGTAGTTGAAACTGGTGAAGTATCAGTTAAATAAGCCGACAACTTGGACTCAACCGAAGTTACAAAATTGCCCTCCTGAACCTGTTATTAGTAGGTGCACTGCCTGCTACAATGGAGGTACGTGATTTCTAGTAATGGACCACTACAGCCATTGTTTGTGTGCAGGAATGAATCCTCTACTTAATAATTAACCATCAAAAGAAGATTGAGGAACCCTAAAACCCTACATAATCCACACTAAATTTCCCTCTTTGATATTTGACATCAATAGTTTGGTGCTCACTGTGATGACTTTTTTTCTTCTTTGGACAAGATGACTGATTTGATCGTTCAAACTGACCATTAATTCCTCCTGTTGAAGAAACACATATTGCGAGCTATACCATTCAAGCCCAATTGGAAGAATCCACCCAAAGAATTTCTCAATCTCTTCAACAATAGTTCGCCTCTTTCACAAATGAACTCCTTAGCTGGATTCGTCCCCTGCAGCCTTCTCCATCGTTCATCGCTCCTCTCCCTACGGGCCAGTCTGAACAATGAACACAGGAAGAACATGTTGAATACACCTCTCCTCTACCTTGCCAATTGACTCATTTCGCCATTCATCCCTGACAACACCCGCAACACATGGAGGAAAATGGGGAGTCCTAGTTTTGGCCATGAGCACACCGCATGGACAATGTTGCATGGCTTTAGGCACCATTATGCTACTCTAGATCCCGCCACCACTAGCGTCACATCTGGTTATGACCGGACGTTTAGCACCATTGCAAACACCATTGGAGGGAACACTCCGCTCGCCTATTGGATAATGAATATTCAATATGCCAAGTTCAAAATGCCACACAATAAGAAGTATAAAGGGGAGGGAGATCCATGGGAGAATGCACAAAACCTTTGTGACCTGATGCACATGCAACAGTGATCTAACCATCTGTGGAGCTTTCTCTGTCACCTTGATGGGAAGCACTAAGATGTGGTGGCACTCATTGGACAAAATGTCCATCCATAACTTCGAACAACTCAGCCAAAAGTTTGTACATCACTTTTGGCCAACTCCAATCAGAAGAAACACTCCCTCATCTTACTACAAATGAGATACAAACCTAAGGAGAATCTCAGGGACTATGATTCCAAGATAAAAGGCTAGAAGTTGAAGATCCTAGCAACACAGTCACCATGGCTGCGATCTCTGCAAGGCTAGCAAATTATAAGTTAGCTGACTCATTCATCATAGACCCTATCACCAACTATGAAGAGCTATTGGCCAGAGCTCAGAGACTCATGGATACAGAAGATGCCCAGGACCACAAGAAGATGGACAAGGATCCACTAAAAACCAACTATGAAGAGCTAGTAGCCAAAGAAGCAACAGCAACAGAAACAGAGTCCATAGAGAAGACGGACAAGGATCCACCAAAAACCAACTCGAAGCCAAGTAGGGCTGACAAGAGAGATCAAATGAAAGAAGTCAGCCCTTACTTCCCTCAACACTTCTCTCTCACAAGCTCTTTATTTGGTTCAAAGAGAAGGACAATTTACTTCTACTCCTTCCCGTATGAATTCAAACCCCGAATCCAAAGATCCCAAGCAACATTATTGGTATCACAGAGATCACGGCCATCACACCGATGACTATAGGGTCCTCCAAAGAGATATTGAAGGCTTGATACAAAAATGGTTGTCAAAGAGGTTTATCTCTCGATGGAATAAAGGGGAACCAGTTCTAGAGAAGTTAGAGAGAAGATCTCAATCAAGATTGCCTCATCACCAACACTAACAAGATGACCAACACAAAATTATAGGCAGTCAGAGCATCATCAACACCATCAGCAGTGGTCTAGTGAGAGGGGGAATGTCAAACAATGTCGAGCGGAAGTATGTCTAACAAGTGTTGGAAGCCAACCTCTATGAGAAGAAGCCAAAAGGACAGATCAGCCCATTTCCTTTAGCAATGCTAATTTGAAAGGCATAGAGACCCCCTCATGATGACCCTATCATTACGTCAGCTAAGATTAATAGCTTTTGAGTCAAAAGAATCCTGCTGGATACTAGGAGCTTCGTTGATATCCTAATTATGGACGCTTTAAACCAGATGGGTGTCAACAGGTTAGGTTTATGGCTTTGCTCAGGTCACATCATTTGGGTTCTTAGGGCAATTAGTTCAACCAGCAGGACTTGTCACTCTTCGCCTAGTAGTAAGCAAATATCCTTGCCACTCTACAGTTCAAACCCAGTTCACTATAATAGATGTAAAATCTACCTATAAAGTTATTCTCGATAGAACTTCCTTAAAAAACGTACATGCAGTCCTATTCACATATCCTTAAATGATGAAGTCCCCAACCCCAGCAGGTGATGATTCTGTGAGAAGCAACCAATGGGAAGCTAGATCATGCTATTTGCTTTCGATAAAAGAGAAAGAGAGCTTTGGAGACCCTACCAATTGAAAAGATCCACCTTCAAATGTAGAAAGACCAAGAAAGGGAGCAAACGGACCTATAGAAGAACTACAATAAGTACTGATCGACTTTGAGGGATCAAAGAAGGTCAAGATTAGGACTCGTTGAGCTCAATGAGAAGTTGTAGTTGTGTTACTATGCGACAATGCAAATGTGTTTCCTTAGGGACCCAAAGATATTCCAAGAATCCTCTGAAATATGATGAACCACGAACTCTTGGTCGATCGATATTGCAAGCTAGTTCGAGAACAGAAGAGACATCTCGGCCCTAAGAGATAGAAGATGGCCACAGAAGAAGTTGACTGATTACTCAAGGCTGGCTTCCTCTAAGAAGTTTAACATCTGGAGTGGCTATACAATGTAGTGCTGGTCAAAAAGTTTATTGGCAAATGGAGAATGTGCGTGGATTTCACTAACCTAAACAAAACTTGCCCTAAGGACAGCTATCCCCTCCCGAGAATCGATCAATTACTTGATGAGAGTGCTAGTCATGAACTAATCAGCTTTATGGATGCTTTCTCTAGATATAACTAGATCATGATGGCAAAACATGATGAAGAAAAGACTTCACTCATTATAGACCAAGGGACCTACTGCTACATGGTGATGTACTTTGGTCTCAAAAATACAAGGGCTATTTATCAGAGATTGGTGAATATTCAAACTCCATATTGGCTGCAATATGGAGGCATGTGTAGATGATAACCTATATCTTGGTGTAGTAAAAGCAAGTGGCGTCTCACATGTCAGACCATGAAGAAACTTTAACACTTTCGCATGAAGCTCAACCCAACTAAGTATGCCTTCAATGTGCAATCGGGAAAATTTCTTAGGTTTATGATTACCTAATAGGGCATTAAAATTAATCCTGATAAGATAGCCACCATAAAGCAGATGCCCAAGCCTCGCACATTAAAGGACGCCCAGAAGCTAAATGGCAAGTAGTGGCATTGGGCCGATTCCTGTCATAATCTGTCGAGAGAAGTCTCTCCTTCTTTAAGACTTTGACGATTCCTCTCAAAATTTGTCAAGAAAAGTCTCCTCTTCTTCAAGGCTTTGAGAGGAAGCAAGGAGTTGAAGGAAGGCATTGGCTAGATGACAGAATGTAGTGAGGCCTTCAGTGACCTCAAAAAATATTTGAGCACCAACCCTCTATTAAGCTGACCTAAAATATTATATCTCTACTTAGCAATCTCACAAAAGGCAACAAGCCCTATTCTGATTCAAGATGAAGAAAATGCACAAAGACCTATATATTATGTCAGTCAGATTTTAAAGGTGGCCAGACTCAATTATACCCTAATCGAGAAGGCCTCCTTCACCCTCTTAATTAAGGCAAGGAGGCTTCATCCCTAGTTTTAAGCTCACACTACAGTGGTGCAAACAAACCTACCTCTAAAGGAAGCACTCGACAACTCTGCCACTTCTAAAAGGATGATCAACTAGTCAGTCAAACTTAGTGAATATGATGTACAATTTAAGGCCAGAACGACAAGATAAGCTCAGGCTTTGGCCAATTTCTTGATAGAGTCATCAACAACAGATGCTAACCCGCCTCTCGTCATACCAATCCTTTTTTCTAGATGTTGCGGCCCACAAGGTGACCAAGGCACTTCCTTCTTGGAAACACAGTAGTCCTAAGCATGATTTGCCCAAAGTTTCCTTGTGGTGATTATTAAAGGTGGATGGATCCTCTGCAGAAGGAGGCAATGGAGCTGGAGTAACTCTACAAGGCCCTGATGGATCAACACATAAATACTCCATCGCTTTTAAATTTCCAACCTCAAATAATAAGGTTGATTCTGAAGCCTTCTTAGTAGGATTCTGAGCCACTCTAGTAATTAAGAATGAGCTCATCTACATCTTGGCCGACTCCTAAGTTTCCATCTACCAACTGATAGGTGATTATGAAGCCAAAGACTCCTGAATGATCCAGTATTTGAAGGTGGTCAAAAAGCTCTTATGTAATTTCAAAGAGCTCAAAATTGCCAAATTTCCTCGAGCCCTCAACACCGAGGCAGATGTTTTATCCATGCTCGGATCATCCAGCTCGGGAAAAAGCTAGGGGCCCATGTATACAGAGAGCCTCAAGAATCCTAGCATCTTGGCAGCTCTAACCAAATCAATCATGCAGACTGAAGCCTCAATGGAGCCCTGTTGGATGGGTACAATAACCTAGTATTTAACAAGGGGGGCTCACCAGAGAATGCTACTAAAGCAAGGAGTCTACAAAGAAATGCCCAAAGATATATGACGGTGGATAACCAGCTTTATCAGATCTCATTCTCCAGCAGTAGTGTGGGACTCCAATGTTGAGGAAAGGCTAGTTATGTTCTAAAGGAAATTTATGAGGGAACGTGTGGGAAACACCCAGGAGCAAGAACTCTAGCCTAGAAGGTGATTCAGCAAGGGTATTACTAGCTCACTATCTTAATTGAATCTAAAAGACCCATCTCTCGGTACAAGATATACTAATTTTTCTCAAATATACCATGAGCTTTGACAACTGAGCTCATCACTCATAAGCCCAATCCCTTTTGATGCGTGGGGATTGGATTTACTAGAACCACTCTCAATAGCTTCAGGGCAACAAAAGATGTTGATTCTTGCCATAGATTATTTCACAACATGGATACAAACCGAGCCTTTGGCCAAGATTAGTGAAAGCAACATCACTAATTTTGTGTGGAAATTAATTGTCTATAGATTTAGAGTCCCTTCCTCTTTTATCATAGACAGTAGCACTCAATTTGATAGCAAGAGTTTCATATCTTTTGTGAATGATGGAAAATTTAACTCAAATTCACTTTACTTGCACACCCAAAATGCATTAGGCTCTCAAAAGTCGTGAACAAATGCATACTTCAAGCTCTAAAAAAGGAAGACAAGGCTATTGGGAGCTGGGTTGAAGAGCTGTCTAGGATTCTGTGGTCATACCAGACCACCCACAAAAACTCCACAGGGGAAGCCCCATTCAAGCTAACATATGGAGCCGAAACGGTCATCCAAGGAGAAAATGGCATGCTAACCATTTGATTACAGTACTTTGACGAAGAGTCAAACTCAACTAGACTACGAGTTGGACTCAGTCTTATTGATGAAGTTTAAGAAGATTTGCTCAGATCACTAGTCATCAATTGACAGCGTATCGTCTAACACTACAATAGCAAGGTCCAGCCTCAAATATTTAGCATTGGTGACCTCATTCTTTGAAAAGCTATATTCAATAGAGATACCAAGCACGGCAAATACGCTACCAACTTGGAGGGGCCGTACATGATAACCGAAGAAGTACATCCTGAAACCTACCGATTGCAAAGTCCTGACAAAAGAATATTACAACACTCTTGGAATATAGAGCAACTCAATATTTACAATAAATATAACTGTAAGGTTCTCATGTGATATAAATGTTTTTGGATATCTTATTATGCTATGTTTTTCTAGTACTCTTAAGACCTTGGTGCCATCCGAGGCATGAACATAAGAACTTGATATTCTTTCAGAATAAAATCAAGGCATGCCTCGACTCGGTCGATTATAACTCGGAAGACCATGGTATGCTTTCAGAATAAAACCAAGGCATGTCCTTGACTCGGTCGGCTAGAACTCGTAAGACCTTGGCATCCTTTTGGAATAAAATGAAGGCACACCTCAACTCGGTCGACAACAACTCATAAGACATTAGTATATTTTTGGTATAAAACCAAGGCATGTCCTTGACTCGGTTAACTATAACTCATACGACCTTCGTATCCTTTCAGAATAAAACCAAGGCACGCCTCAACTCGATCAACTATAACTCGTAAGACATTGGTATCCTTTTGGAATAAAACTAAGACACGTCCTCGACTTGTTTGACTACAACTCATAGGACCTTAGTATCCTTTTGGAGTAAAACCAAGGCATGAAGCCAACTCATCTCAGTTAGAAAACTTCTCAAGACAAATTTCAAACATTGGCATCCACTCAAAACACCCTTGAGATTTGAAGCTAAAATCAAATAAAACAAACTACAAACACATGCGTAAGATCACAATCACAAAAGGTACACGGATCGAATCGACAAAAATGCATCTTTTTATTCATATGTAAACATATTTACAATACAAAAGACACTTACATTACAAATATGCTCCAAAAAAACAAAGATGCATGAGCTCCTAAGGAGCCAAACTCTGAACAGGCACTAAACTTGGAGCTGGAGCAACACTGGAAGTTAGAGCAGAACTCAAACTTGGAGGGGCGGTAGTAACAGAAGTCCACGGAGGAGGAGACCGAAGCTTGGACCTGACCTCTTTGTCCCCTTCCTCTTCAACACAGCTAGCCTAACTATCCTGGGCCAAGCCCTTATCTGTTCCTTAGCCTGAACCCTCATCATCCTCATCCCTATTTTCAATATTGAGAACCAGCCCTCTTCCTCTCCTCTCTGCCTTCTGCAAAACGCTAAGGCAATTGGCCATTCAATAAGGAATAACCACTCTGGATCGATCTTGAACTCGGCCGAGAGCTGCATCCTCAGATAGTTGAAGCCAGCCTTGTAGGCAATGGCCAACTCCACCTTCCAGAGAGTGTCATTACGATAATTTTCAATGACCTCAACCCGATACGCCTCAGAATTTAGGTGCTTGAAATGACCCTACAGCACCTATACTCAGTGATGGATGACTCTGATTGTCGCTCAGCATCCAGTGTAGCTCAGGAGGCTTCCTACCTCAGCTTATTATGGGCAACATCCTCCTCCTTCAGTCGGTCCTACAGGGCCCCAGTATTTTGTCGAGCCAGCCAAACTCGCTCAAAAGCATTAGATCTCTCTCGCTTCTTGACCCTTATCTCCTCCTTCAGATACCTTATAGTGTCATCCCCCTCATGAAGCTCATGTTTGAGGTAACCGAGGTCTTCTTAAAGCTTATTGATTTGGAATAACTTCTAGCTAATCGCACCCAGCAAGCCCTTGACTTTGTCATCCCACATCTACAACTTCCTCTCCCATTTATTATGGCCCCTTTTCCAGGCAGCCAACTCCTCTTCTTACTTGGCAGACGTCCTCTATCCGACCACCTCCCTAGCTGTCCTCTAAGCCTCTAACTCTTCTTACAACTTGAAGTGGAGGTATTGTGCATGCTCAAATTGAGCATGTAGCTCTTGCCCACCCAAAGCCCCTCGCGAAGGCCGTTATTTAGCATGGCTGAGAGGATTTCATCATCTTAGAGCAATTAAAATTAGTCCAAAACCTTAGCGTGAGCTATTCTAGATTCTAGGACGGACCCCCTTACATTAGGATGCCACTTAGAAATGAACCAATCCTCCTCAAACAACTCCTTCTCATATCGAGGGCCGACCTTGGACGACCCCATCATCATCATCTTTAGCACACCTCATTCCTCCATATTAAGCTCGTTGATACGATGGTGGAAGATCCATCCAGATCTTTGAGCTCGAGAGCACTTCCTCCATAGTTGGCTCTTTGCACTGTCGGTAAGCCGACACGACAAGCGAAGCAGGGGCCATATCCCCCTCGGTCTGAGCCTGAACCCCTTTAGGCTTAGCCACCACCATCTTCCCCTTTCAGCTCGTATAGGGAACTCGTCGTTGACAAGGATGACATTGGCCATTTTGGCCCTAGAAGTCTCTATGATAGGAGCGAAAAACACTCCACACTCTGTAGCTTCTTGGGCAGAGAAGGGGTGATTGCCTATGCTGTCCTTCACCAGTTTAGTGCTTCCAAAGGGGCCTCGACTACTCAGTTTTCT
Organism: Asparagus kiusianus; assembly: GCA_022839385.1. Classification (NCBI taxonomy): domain Eukaryota; kingdom Viridiplantae; phylum Streptophyta; class Magnoliopsida; order Asparagales; family Asparagaceae; genus Asparagus; species Asparagus kiusianus. The sequence goes on along the minus strand of BQKN01067501.1, from coordinate 712,511 downwards.
TAATTGCCTCCTCTTCTTCTCAGACCTTTCAGCCTTGGTGACTACAGAGCTCGGCCTAGCAAGTTGAGCTGCAATCTTAGCCACATTTGTAATGATCTTCTCAGCCTCCTCTGGGCCAAATCAAACCTTAAGCACTTATGGGGCCTTGTTGGAAGTCCTACCTGAGATGCTTTAGGTTCCTCTAGTCATAGCGCTAATGTCGCTGCTTAAGCCTTGTCTTCTTCAGTCGACGAGGTTCCAGAGATGCCAACAACCCTCAAAACTAAATGGTCGAATAGGTTCTCACTCCATCAAAATCTAGTGTAGGCTCAAACCTTATCGAGCCCATGATTCTCCTAATTGATCTCGAGCCAAGTCAAGCAAGCCAGAAAGGGATTCGCTCCGATGACCCATATAAACTTCTCCTTCCTATCTTTGTTCAACTTAGGAGGGCTTGAAAGCACCTTGAAGCCATCTAAGTTCTGGAAGTAGAAGTAGCTTTTGTTTTTCCTGACCTTGACACTGATTAGGTGGCCGAGAATCCCAAGAGTCGGCTCGACTCCTACCCAGTGGCAAACAACAATGAACCCTACTAGTACAATGATGGAGTTTAGTTTGATCTGTAAGGGAAAGACCCCCAAAGCTTAAAAAGTTTGGCGGAGGAAAGGATGGAGTGGAAGGCACATACCATACTCTAAATATTTGATGTACATTGAAACAAAACTGGTACCATGGTCATACATGGTTCGAGTCTTCTCTGGCGCTGATGATGTAAACACCCTAGCGATATCGAGCCTATCATAATAGGTCTTGAGCACCGTCGAATGCACTTTGGAGTGAAATTTTTTTAGCAGGTTGATCCTAACCTTGTTACAAATAATGGTGACAGTAGCAGAAGAAGCCATTTATGGGTTTTGAGCACTAATCAGAGAAGATTGCCAAAGAATGGTGAAGATGATCGAAAATCACTCAACACAAAGAATTCTAGGGTTCAAAAGAACAATAAAACTAACCCTTTAGAAGAACAAGTGTATATATAGGCAAGGAGACAGACACGTGGAAAAATCATAATGGTCGACTTAATTTTTGATGGACGGCTGGAATTAACTCAGAATTCAAAGAGGTCGCTAAGTAATAAAAGTACCAGTCTAACCATCACGCGATCCCTACTCAGAAACTGAGGTAACACTGATACACAATCTCCCCCGATGTCAGAATGTCACATCAATTGTGATCCATCAATGACCACTCATAAATGCGCCTCGGAATCCCAACAGGCAATAGTTTAATTTCACTAGGACTCAGCCATCCAAATTTGAGAGAAAGGGGCTAGTGTTGTATCACGAAAATGACTAAATGTTAATCTCACTCCAAGAGTTGATAGGTATCATGAGTTAACTATGCATCATGTCAACTCACCCCTATGTAGGACGAGTCAAGTAACGTCGTCACTCGATCCTTCCCAAGAAGGACGGAGTTGAAAAGCATCCTCACTCAGACCCTGGTATTAAGATCGACTCCACACCCCTTCATTTTGTAAGGCCGAGTCTAGAAGCTCTCAAACTAAAAGGGCCAAATCAAAAGTCATCTTTCATTGACCCTCATAAAGCTGAGATAAGAGGTGGTCATTCTCGAAACCCACACCGACAGCCTATCACCATCACATTAAACACATGGTTTGAATCATCATTACCTCAACCCCTAAAGCCTTAATGACTCATCGGACATCGTCAGCACCTTACTCTCCTTGTCACCCTCGCATTAATCAAAAAGGTAACTCACACCATCTGTAGCTGACACATATAAAGTATTATCCAAATAAGCCGATTGCTTAGACATAGTTAAAGTCACAAAATTACCCTCCTGAACCTACTTTAAATAGGAGCACTACTGTTGCATGAAGGTATGGCAATTCTAGTAAAAGAACACACTGTAGTCGTACTTTTTTCTCCTCCACTTGAGATCAAAACTGACTTGACCGGCGAATGAGCCCCTGGAGAAATCAACTCCTTGTATGTACTATTTGTGTGCAAGACTAAATCCTCTACTTAATAATCAAACATCAAAAGAAGATTGAGAAATCCTAAAATCATATATAATCCATGTTAAAGTTCCTTGTTTGATATCTGACATCAAGAGGTAGATATTCTAAGCTGCATCTGGTAGAGCCATATTCCTCACTTTCACAATACTATTTTGTTGCGGAATATAGGTTATCGTCGACCACTTTTCTCTTTTCACTAACACAGTTCTCTAAACTGGCTAGATAGCTACTTTGTCTCACAACTAGTGCACAAAGCTCTAATGCTTTTGCTTAATTGATTACCCTCCTTGTTAATATAGTGCTTGAAACAAATTCAAGCTCTCAACACGGTTCAAAATCAAATACACATTATCCCATATAGAGCTATAGTCTATTAATGTGAGGAAATAAGATGCTCCACTTTGTACTTTTATAAATACCAGTGTACATATATAAGAGTGTATTAATAACAACGAATTTGTTCTTGGCCTTGCCAAAAGATTTCCTAATGATTTTACGAATGAGACTATGCTTGTAGGTGGATAGATACATCTTGGTACACATACCTAAGAGGTCGTTCCAGGTGAGTGTATATGTATTCCCTAATATAACCTAGTCTATAACACCATAAATTAGATTCAATATTAATTCACGATACAAGACAAAGTAGAAGATAAACCCAATTATCTTATAATCAGTCATATTCTGAAATCAACTAAGAAATTAGCTTGATGTCCTATGCGAAGCAAAGAATCCAAGAAGTAAATTTATGTAAGTTACCCACATATGGAAAACTAAAATGAATCCTACAAGCATAACTACCGAATGTCAATTCCTCAACTATAGTGTGAGTATTACATGATCTATTTATTTTCTAAACTCGAAGAATACCAATATGAATCGGTGCTCACTACCATTACATATTCTACATCTAGATCTTTCTACTTCCATTTAGAACCTTCTTGAACTCTACAAACTAGTCTCTGCCTTGTAGACGTATTCAACAAGTTCTAAGTTTTCCCGGTTGCACACCCTCATGCATGAAATTATTGGCTTGTTTGCAGTCAAAATTATCAATCTTGCTCTTATTTGTTGGCCTTTTCAACTTTTAATTGACTTCTTTTATTTTAGAATCCATTCACAAAATCTACCAACGTACCCGCTACAACTAGGCTCTTTTACTTGTGCATCGGGTGTTTAGCTACCAAAGCCGATGTAGACATGTTAGCTCCGGACACACCCCAGTGTTTAGACTCCAACTTCATTCTCATTTGCACATCCCCAGGATATTGTCGCATATGTGACGTACTATGAAAATTATAAATGTCTTTCCTGGAGTTATGAATGTTAGGTCTCATGTCATGAGCCTACATCTTCTAATCTTGTTTTGATGATTAGAAACAATTCCTAATATTGTTTGTCTAGTATTTATGTTTTCTTATCAGGTATTCTAGACAAACAATGCGTTGGAGGATGGATGGAATTGCGCATTCATGATTATATCCAATGGAGGTTGGTGGAATAGTGGAATGAAGCAATACAATTCAAGTTGAAGATCCAAGTTCAAGCTTCATCCGCAAGTTTATCAAGGAGAGCTTATTAAAGATCAAGATCAAGCTTGGGTAATTTAGTTTAGGTTTTTATATTATGTGTGTTAA
>BQKN01067501.1:621210-644171 GCA_022839385.1 Asparagus kiusianus | reverse complement strand
GTATGGCTGAAATGAACCCAACCCAAGTCCAACGAGTTGCATAAAGTTGAGGTGAAGTGGAAGATATATGTCCAAGAAGTGCATCATGAGTGTCTTAAACTAAAGTATGTATCATATATTTAAGCATGTACATATTCAAGAATCGTCCAAGGAGTGTCAGACACGAACACGGATACATGTAAGTGTCACATATGTAAAGTGTCCAGCTAACTTAGGCATTCACATAATACTTATATCACTCCATAACAGAACAATATTCCCACCCCAGAAAACTCCCAAAAGCCAGAACTGCATGCATGCATTTCATATTCTTTCTGCTAATGCCATCCGCTATATCTATTCCTTTATACAAATAGGAGGATCCGAGATTCACTGTTCATGCTACAGTAAATGATACAGTAGAATTTACTGTGCGTTATTAATGTAGCTAATACTTACTTACAAATACTACTGTAGCACACGGGTATACTGTACCGTTTAAAAGATACTGTAGCAGAGCGGGATACTGTAGCACTTCCAAAAAATTCAAAACATGCCCTGTTTAAAAAAGGGAATATTGTAGCAAAAAATACCGTGCTTTGCACGGACCGCAAACTAGTATTTTACTGAGTTGAAAGAAACAGATAAGCAATCAGCATATGGAAAAGTATACAATAAGTATTTGAGAGGAGGCATTAGAAAAGCCCAAAGCTGAGAGAACAAAACAAAATCCAACGAAGACTCATATAGTTAATATCATAATTTGGCATTTCACACATGTTCCTTAGGTATCATACAGGCTATCTACTGGGTGGTATGTGTTTGTTCACTTGCATGCATTTTTGTTTCATTAACATTTCTATAACATCAGATAAAATGGAAGCAATACACATTTTGCAGTTTCCTCAAGTTCCTTAGTTAAACAACCACAGACATTGATTCAACATTCAACAGGCTCCAAGTTGCACAGCATCTGCGGATATAAAACCACATTCAGCATCCAAAATAAATGCATTGATCGATCAAGTGCAAACAAATACTTTTTCCAACCTGTATTCACTGTCTATTGTTTAATTCATTTATCAATACCTCATGAGAAACTTGATTTCGCTGAAACTGATGCTAACAATTATATCTATAAACACTTGTTAGCATCGTATATAACAGACACGACTAGAAAAGATGTGAAACATTAACATAAGTATTCACATTCTTAATAGGATTTGCCCACCTTTAGCTCTATCTCACCCCCATTCAAATCCACAATATGTTCCCCCTTTCCCCACCTTTGTTTCTTTTTCATCTTTTATGGACATTAAAAGTCTGGCTGGGCTATCACTGACGTGTGTGACATGACATTGAACTTAATGCAGCAAATAAATATAGTTCATAGAAAATTAAATTTGAATGCATCAAATAATTATAATAATATTGTTAACTTGCTGCAATTTGCAAATGCATTCCAAATTCGAACATATTGTGGAAACTGCTTTAGCTCTTCCTTTTTGGGATCTTTGTCATGTAGTACTTATTTTATTATAATTTATTAGTAAAACAATACCCTGGTTTTGCCACTAAACTTCTGTCTTTTTGGAGATGTTTTGGTTAGGTTGTCCATGATATCTTCTGGTTACTACCGTATCTACCTTTTGGAGATGTTTTGGTTAGGTTCTCCATCGTATCTTCTGGTCACTACCATATCTACCCGATCCTTTAATTTCATATCAACCAGTTATACCCTACCATAAGTTGGACAGTTCCTCATCAAATAATTAGTATGTCAAACATACCCGAAATGACATTTATTCTCATTCATGCCTAAAACTAACAGATATCTGAACTGCTACTTGATTTCTTGTGCCGGTTCACAAATCTAATTCTTTTACATAATAGCTAACTGAACTATTTGATTTCATATCAGCCAGTTATACTATAACCTGAAGAAAATGCTTTTTAACCTGAATAATAATTTTAGCATTTATCTCCCAAGAAAACTTCTTGTTGTAGACTTCTCTTTGTTTAAATACTACATAATTATTGTACTTGATACGATTTCTGAGTTCATGTTTGGAGACACTACAGGACCGAACCCACTATTTCCATTCTGAAATATGAGTTATGGAGCATCAAATAAAAAGGGGAAATTAAGTTGCATCTTTTTAAAAGGAAAATTAAGTCGCATCTTTTGAGGAATGTTTGTCTCATCATGAATTATTTTTATGAATGTTTTAAACAATGTATATGTTGTCAACTTAAGAATTTGATTTCAATGGGATGAATCACATATTAAAGAGATCTAAATTCTTAAGTAATCTCATGTCTAATAAATACGAGAAAGAATTTCCATGTATTTTGCTTTTATTTACGTTTATTGTTAGATCTAAGATAGTATAAGAAGATCCTATAGTAGCATTAGGAGATTGATCTTGGGACAAAGAGTTTTCCTTTTATTTACGTTTATTGATTTTATCGATATCTTAGACATAATTAAGCCTAAAAACTCCCTGTTATCTATGCAGTTTTCAATGTCATCTGCTGTGCTTTTGTCCCTTCTATAGTCTTTTATTCTATTTTTACTTGCATGAGATGCACGTTTTAGAGAAGAGATGGAAATTTGGAAAGCATGCAAAGAAGGTGAAAACATGACAAAGAGAACAATATATATAAAATGGCAAATGCAATGGAAGAGGCTGATTGTCAAGCACTCAATTGAACAGTAAATCTAAATCATTCTTCTAGAACAAATAAAAGTGACATACCGACATTTTGGCAGATGAGTTTGAGGCCAAAATATAACCTCAGGTATTGGGAGGAAAATCATGATATATCACCCAAATATTGCCAAAAGGGATATTTTTTGCGACAAACTATATAAAAGGACATATCGGCCAACATATATCACCACATCGGGGATTTCGCCCAAAAATTGTCAAAATACAATAAAGGCTATTAAGACCATATCATTTCATAGAAAGCCTTATAAAAGAATATATCGACGAATATATCAACTATACCAGTGATATTTAAAACAATGAACACCACAATGTCTTGTTGTATTAGCCTTCCATTTAATTTATGGTCAAGTCATAAGGACTTGCAGCGTTTTCATTAAGCTATAAACTCTTAAGGTGTATTTGGCAACTCTATAAAGCTGGACCAGCTTTGAACCAAGTCCAATTATAAATTGTTTTGTTGATTAGTAAAAATCAGTCTACAAGTGGACCTATTTACTTTAGTTCATTTTTTAGCCTCTAAAATGGCTTAGTTGTGAACCAGGAAGGAGTTGGTCTACAGCTAAACTAGTTCTTTCCAAAACCAGTTTAAGGAACAAGTGTTGCCCAACTTTAGTGTGTTGCCAAACACACCCTAAGTTTGTGGAAAAGTGTTGCTCCATTGTACAATTTTTATATTGTTTGCACTTCATAATGAATTTCCATGAAACTCTTGGTTACTCATAGTTTTTGAAGATATCTTCTGAACCCTAGACAACACAAGTTAAATGGCATCTTGCTGCTTTCCTTTCTCCATGTCTTGGGATTTTATGACCTCGTTTTGATCACTGTTTCAAAAAGCATCCGCCTAGTCCGCCTAGGCATACACCTAGGCCTAGACGGTACATTGACTGCCTAACTAGCACCTAACGCCTAGACGGTACCTAGACTGCCTACCTAGGTTTTGGGAGTGTTTAGGAGAACATTAGCTACTTACGTGGACTATACCATTTAGACATTGATCGTGATTTTCTATGTTGCAGCCTCCACGTCCTCCAACCTCCTTCAAACTCGTTCAACCTCAAATATGAATACATCTACTACCTCCTCCGACTTTCAGCAAAACTTCCTTGAACACCACTTAAATAAAGAAAAAAATCCGCCTAGACACCAGTCCAGCATATAAGCTTTCTATAACATTAACATTTACTAATAATTATGATAATTAAAAAATAAAAAAAATCTCCTAGGCTCTAGGCTATGGGTCCAATACCAAGGCCTCCTAGCGCTTCCTGTGACCTTGTTAGTTATTATTTTGGCTATTTAGCATTTAAGTATGCATGATTTATTGTGGATCTAGGATTGATATCTATTTTTTACAAATTTATTTGAATTTAATATATATTTTTATTAATTATTATAATTAAATAATTTTAAAAATAGTCAAACGCCTAAGCATACGCCTAGACATCTAGGCGCTAGGCGCCGGCTCAAATGCCTAGTCCGCCTAGCACCTCTTGTAACATTGCTTCTGATGTAAAAACAAAATCAAATGCTGAAAAACTTTGTAATGCAAAAGAAATAAACAAGCTTGCAATTGCAAAACATTTAAGAAATGAAACAAGTATTGAAGCTGTGATAAAGATTTTGAAAGGCAGTTTCACCAATCAAACATCACTAGATATCCAGTTCCAGACCTCAATAGTTATGGAGAATCCAAGGGTAAACCATGGTAACTTGCAAACATTGAAAACCGGTATCTTTCATCTCCTTCCACAGTCCATTTAATAATCAAGTTGGTGAAACTAAAAGGGTTTTAGCAAGCACTGCCAAAATCACATATTCCAGCTATATCTTTCACATTTTGAACAGGTTCCATTACCTTAGCCCTCTAAAGTCTGAATAAATAAAATTATCCCACAAGTTAAATACTAGAATGCCTAGTTAAACAATCCTATCTTTTATGACTAGAATCTTTCGGGATATGCATAGCCAATGCATAAACAAGGTCAACGCTGAAGAAAAAAGATAAGATACCCTATTCAAGGTTTTAAATGTCAGTTATCAAGGATTTATCGAACGGTCAAAATCCTTATCGGATAGCGGAAATCGGGGATATATCAGGGATAAGTAGTAATTATCGGAGTAATATACTAGCAAATAATAAACAAACATAAGCTTGAAAAAAATATAATGTTAGTCAAAATGGAATAATAAACAAGCAAATAATAAAATAACATCAATAATGAAGAACCATCTACGTATCTACATAATTATTATTTAATCATGAGATTCATAAACTAATTTACTACGTTCATATTTAGTAGTTATGAGCCATTATCAATATCCATAAACAAACATAAGCTAATCACCAATCAACCAAGTTCCAAAAGCAACAAATAGTTCATATATTTGTAAACATTCAAAGAGCAAATCCAAAAGAAAGTAAAAGCTCCCAAATCCTACTTATCGGCCGATAAAGCCGATATTTAGAGCCTACTTATCGGCCGATAAGTGCCTTTATCGCCGATAACTCGCCGATAAACCTCAAAAAACAATAACCGATTAAAAATCCTACTTATCCTAACGGAAAGCTCCCAAATCCGATAACTCGGCGATAATATCGGATTATCGGCCGATATTTAAAATCATGCCCTATCTAACTAATTTCATCAAGAGCTGTCAATTCAAAATTTACCCAACAGGAACAGATAAGTGCATCCCTTAAAACGAGAAAAGATTTATGAAGGTCATCTTATATCTAAAAAGTCTCCAAAACTCCAAATTAATCTTTACCGGCACCTGACTACTGGATAACAAATAGACTCCAAACTGTTTGTTATAGATGGGTCAGTAAATGCAAATCTTCATGACTTTGCTTTTCCCAGTAATTTTATTGCATTTGTTCTCTTATTGTTCATGTTTACTCATCAAGCAGACAAGTGGAAAACACGATCACTAGACTTTGCAATTGACTTATATCATAGTCCACAGACTGCTTTATCACCTCCTCAAATATTATAGCCCCTCAATCTAATGCCCACATAAATAACATAATATGGAACGCACTAATTTAAACTTCACCAAATGTTCCCTACAGTACCAACCTAAGTTTTCAACATTTACCATCATATTATGTCTTAGAAGCACAATCAATTAAACCGAAAATAAATTTTCATTTGGATCCTTGGCTTATATTTGTTTCAACCCATCCTATTACCTATTTCTTTCTCTTTCCCAAAATTGCTAGAATATTCCAATGCGATCAATTTGTTTGACATTGCCTTTTGTTTCATTCTTTGAAATTTTCTTAGATGAATGCCGCCTTTCATTTCATTCTTTGAAATTGTCTTAGATGAATGTAATTTTATATAAATAACCGTTTATCTCTACTGACGGTTCTTTCATGTTCTAGGCTAATTCAGGCTTCCTCCTTAGTTGCATGACTGAAAATATATTACTAATTGTCATTCGCCGTCAAGGTACTTTCATTTGTGGCCTATATTTGCTCATAAATGATGGTACTGATGATGATTTTTTGTACTTAAAGCAATAGAATCATATGATGGAACTTATAGCCAATATCTACCACAAACAATTGAAAGGACCTAAACCAAACCTACATTCACCTTAATTGCTCTTGTTCTCATTTTCTTACTATATTTTCAAAGACCAATACTCGTAACTTTTCGCTTAAGAGTCGAGAGGCATCTTACTCACATATAGTTGTGGAAAACATAGAATGCATGGAGTTAAAAGAGTAGTCTATTGAGTTTTCTAAGTTTACACTTTTCATAATTTTTAAACTGTAAATTTGAAATTGTTGAAATTATGACTGACATATGGATTGAAATTATGACTGACATATGGATAGAACCAAAGTTATGGCCAAGAGCATAACTTTTAAAAAAAACAGTAAAAGATTTGATTCTATGCAATTCACAACTATATGATCATAATATAGGAAAAACATATATGCAACATCCAGAAAAATCATTCCTCAAAACTACACCTGCTCCCTTTATTTCTTACTCTCCCCAGTTGATACAATCTGAAGAAGATGCCTAGGAAATATGATGCAAATGTGCATCAAGCAATCATAGGGATTGATGCAAACAAAGACTACCTAAAAGGGCATGCACTACATGCAAAGGGAATCCTAACGGTCAATATATAAAATGAGAATGTAATCTGGATAATGAAATGAATAATTAAATGGCAAGATCTAGGTTATAACAATAAACAATTATAATTACGAACTGCACTAGCTCTCTTGATATTTAGAAATTATCAACTTAATACACAGAATTATAAGGGTTTAACTAAAGGGTTGAGAAACTCATACCAACACTACAAAGACTCTGAAATTGACTCTGTCGCACATGATGATAGACCTTCCGAAGCATCTCAGGAACAACAGAATCAAGTTTAGATTTTGAATACAATGTACCAACTACCAAGTGGGTCTGAACTCCAGAGAACAACAACAGTTTAGATTGGAGCTACGACAAAGACCAAGGGTGGTGAATAATGGGCAGAGAGGAAGTCCAGAGTTCGCCTGAGCCGTGCATGTCAACATCACAGATACTAAAGGTTGTCTGCAGTCATCGAAGTTGGGGTTGCCAGCTTGTCTTAGTTGGTGACAAGCAGGGGATAGCAGGTGCCAGCAGGCTTTGAATGAAGTCTAAGTCACAAGGTCGGCTTTGAATGAAGTCTAAGTCACAAGGTCAAGCATGGAAAAGAACTGGGATGAGCTTCATCAGAGTTCGGTGCATTGACCATGAAAGTCAGGCTATGAGGTCGGATGAGAATGGGTCGGTCAACGGAGAAGGCGGTGTCATCAGGTCAGATGGTGATATCGGATGGATGATTGGGTGCTGGTGTTTTACGTCGAGGCCCGAGTGGAGCTCGGGATAGGAACACAATAAGAGAGGTTAGGGTAGACACTCTCGAATAACATCATTATGATATATTGCTGAAGTTGGCAACAAATTTAAAATCGTGAAGTGGCGGGTGTTTGAGAAGAATTTGAATCAGGATTTTTGCTTTACAATTTGAAATCAATGATTGAGATTTGAGGAAGGGTTTGGCCATAAGGTTGGGCATATCACTAAGGAATTTAAGACTCATGGGCCTCACACCTTTAGTGACTCGCAAGTCAGCAACTCACATGTTATAGGATTCATCACAGAGAATTTCAATTCTAATTAGTCTTGGTGTATCACCTAGCAGACTTTACATATCATCAATTGTAAAGCAGCAGGTGTCCGAGAAGAATTTGAATCAGGAACTTTGCTTTATAATTTGAGATTAATGATTGAGATTTGAGGAAGGGTTTGGCCGTAAGGTTGGACATATCACCAAGAAATTTAAGACTAATGGCCTCACACCTTTAATGACTCGCACCGACAGCAACTCACATGTTATAGGATTTATCAGAGAATTTCAATTTTAATTAGTCTTGGTGTATCTCCTAACAGAGAATTTACATATCATTTATAAAGGAAACCTAATGCATCACACGTGCAAAACAGATAGAACCAAGTAATCTTCCTAACAAATCTCAACTAAAAGAAACATAAATCTAATCTAACTACAGGTCTCAACTTAACAATTATATAAAAAGAATATAATGATTAAACATATGCTAAATTTTGACTTATTGTATACTCTAATAAGTTTGCAGAAGGAACAAGTCATGACTCTTTATAAAATAACTAGACAACTATAGCTTTCTAAATTCAACAGTTTAATGTTGTTTTCCAGTTTCCATTTTAGTTTCTGGAGTATAAATGAAAGTAAACCAATTCAAATATGAAACCTGAGCAAAGAAGTATGAGAAGTGTAGGATGTGTGCAAGAAATGTGTTACAAAGTGTTCTATATTAAAGCATGTGTCATACAAATGAAGAGAGAAATACTTGATACATGTAGAGGTGTCCAACAAAGTATCAATGTCTAACAGCAATGCCCATATATCTGTCATAGAGCTAAAAATATTTGAGCTACTAGATAGCAGGTAATTCCCCTAGATGGTTAAAAAAACAAATATTGAAACAAATCCCATATTTATTCTTAATCCTAACAAAATAACCAAATTTTGATTCTAACTAACATCGAAATAGCAATGTTACAAAAGGCGCTAGGCGAACTAAACGTTTGAGCCAAAGCCTAGCGCCTAGGAACGCCTAGGCGGCGCCTAAACGTTTTGCTATTTTTTAAAATATTTAATTATAATAATTGATAAAAGTATGTAATAAATTCATATAAATTTGCGAAAAAATAGCAACCTTAGATCCACAATAAACAATGCATACTTATATACTAAACAGCCAAAATAATAACTAATAAGGTTATAAAAAACGCTAGGAGGCCTAGGCGTTGGACCCGATGCCTAGAGCATAGGAGTTTTCTTTTTTATTTCTTAATTATAGTAATTGATAGTAAGTATCAATGTTAAAGAAAGCTTAGGTGTTAGACTAGTGTCTAGGCGGATTTCTTTCTTCATTTAAATGGTGATCGAGGAGGTTCTACTGAAGGTCGGAGGAGGTAATGGAGATGTTCATAATTGGAGGTTAAAGGAGTTTGAGGGAGGTTGGAAGACGTGAAGGCCGCAACATAGAAAATCACGATCAATGCCTAAAGGGTACAGTCTACGTAAGCAGACAATGCTCCTCTAAACACTCCTAAAATCTAGGTAGGTAGCTTAGGTACCGCTCAGGCACTAGGCGCTAGTTAGGCAGCCTAGGTACCGGCTAGGCCTGGGTGTACGCCTAGGCAGGCGGACTAGGCGGAGGCTTTTTAAAATAGTGCAAAATAATACAGATTCACCCATATCCTAAGGAGCAAGTATCGTGCGGAAGTTCACTCATCAAAGAAGGTACTAGAATCTATAATATATAGTATATTCCTCCAGTTTATGTGACCATTTACTCTTAAATCCTAATTCAAGATAAAAATCCATCTAGACATGCATTCAAATTAAAATCTTAACTGCCAAGACTCCAAATCTTACAAGAATCAAATGCTTACCCTAAGTAACGCTCTAGAAGAATCAAGATGGCAGATAGGTTTACTATTAAGGTCAACATAGTTCTAGATAGCAAAAAAGGGGACACATTGAGCTAAAGTGATTTGGGGCTAAAGATGACCACGAAATCAGATCTGCATGACAAGAGATCCTTCAAGTAGCCCAAAAGATCAAAACAGCCTATAAAGGCTTATGATGGCCCTGAGAAAGCAAGCTGATTACAAGTAAGAAACCAACTGCATGCAAGGTTGTAAACCCAGAAGGTAAACAATATGCATAAAAGAAATATGTCAAGGCAATCCAGTAAAAAAAATGACAATTGTGCAAATCAGAATGATTGTAACAACCTGCTATTGCGGAATCAACAAAAACAAATAGCAGTGGTTAAGGATGATTTTAGCAGCCCAGACTGGCATATATCAGTTAAACAAGTTGTTCCAAGAGTCAAGATAGTATAACAATCAACAAAGGAACAGTCACAACTTAATATTATCTCATTAAATGCCTAATCAAAAGGCCACAAAGATCTAGAAATCACAGCAATCCTGCTCCAAAAAACAAATACGACAGAACATATAATCGCTCTACTATATTTCCCCCAAGTTTTTTCCCATCATTTGATCAGCATGTACACGGGATCAGTGCATACCCTCAAACTTGAAACCCCTAAACACTGATCAAACTCCGATACTAACAAGAACCAAGCGAATGCGATTCCCAAGTAAAACCCCACAAGACTATGACAGCAAACGAAAATCTAAAATTAGTCAATATAGCTCTGCGTTAACCAAATCGAACCGATCATCAGTGAAACAATTCGTTCGACTAATAACCTGACCCTAGCGAACTGAGTCCAAGCAGCTCCTTACCATGATTACAACAACGGAGATCACCGCCATGGTCGCGATGCCCGCAAGATCGCCGTTGGCGGGAGGCCGAGGAGCATTATTCAACCTCTGCTGGTGCTGATCCATGGAGACCTAAGACTCCGAGCCCTAAGGAGATTCCTTTCTAGTTTCTTCTTGTGGCAGAGAGAGAGAGAGGGAGAACCTCAGCGTCAACTGAGTAGTAGAGGCAGTTTATTAGGGAGAGGGGATTTGTTTATCGGCGGATTGTGGTGCTTCGCGAGGGATTTTAAGGGAACGCGACTCGCGCCCGGTGGAAATGGGACGCAAGAGGGAACGGCTTGAACCCTAGTAGCCAGAAAAATCGTTTTGCCCGATCGATTTTGGGACCTCTTCTAGCATTCTATTTTTGGCTAATCAGCATTAAAACAACTGACGTTTTTTTTTGCTACTTTGCACTTACATGTACCCTAACTTGCTTTTGGCAGCATTCATGTAAGGCTAATTAGCCCTTAAATACCTTATTGTTTCTCCTAATTTGCAGTTATGTACTTCATTTGTTTTCAAGAGCACTTATAGACCCTGAAGTTTTTTAAATTGTCACTTATAATATACATTTTCTTATGTATACGTGAAAATTTTCCTCCGAACTTTTAGATCTTTTGAACCGGTAATGCTTGTTTTATTTACGATTAAACTTGTCCAATTCCATTATAAAATGGAATTGGCGTTGATTTAAAATAGAATTATGTTAGGTTTAACGATAAATTCACCAAAAATTAAGGGTTAAGAAGGTCTAAAATTAGCATGTAGATATTAAATGAGAATATTCGAGGAAAACTATCATGTTTACATAACATAAGATATATAAATGGATAGGTATGCCAAGTCTAAGTCTTTATCCACTCATTATGCATACATATATAGCAAAGTTTACAAATGCTCTATTTGCGACCGTAAAGGCCATATAGCTAAATTTTGCTATGATGCACACAAACATAAAAATATCAATGCTCCTTGTGCATCTCATCAAGTTTCTTCATCACATGTATACACACATGCACCCATTGTTCATCATAAGCATGCTCATGTGTATAGATGTGATCATTGTGGTCATTTTGGTCATTTGGCCGAATATTGTTTTGGTTTAAAAAGAAATCTTATTTGCCAAATGCTTCTAGTAGACCACATGCTTTTAAATATGATGTTTGTGGTGGGTTTGGACATCTTGCTAAATTTTGCTTTGATATGCAAAAAACTTCTAAGTTACAATATGTTCCAAATAGACAATTGTTTAAGAATATCTCTCATTTGCAAAATATTTCTAAAAAACAATCTTTATTTGCAAATGATTCCCATGCACGAGCAAATGGTCCACAAAAACAAATGGATCTCTTTCATTGCACAAATTGCAATCAAAAGGGTCATTTGAGCAATTATTGTTATGATCGGGTTAGTGCACCAAATGTGCCTAAAAGGGTTCATAACCCTAGGGTTTTGAGCTTTATTGATAGGGGTCATGTCCCTAAACAATCCGGCACCAAGAATGCTTGGGTGCCAAAATAATTTTTTAACCAAGAACTTAATGTTTTTATTTTTTTTCCTTTTTCTTGGTTTTTAAAATATGCTTTGAAAAATTTAAATATGAAAATAATTTTTTCTTTGATCAAATCTTTTGTTTTCATGACTATGAGTTTTAATTTTCATGAGAGGTTTATATTTATGTAACCTCCCGGGTTTATTAGGTGTTTATTCTCAAATCATGTTTACCGGATGCTAGAATGATTATATGGCTTGGAACAAGCTTAAGAGCTTGATATATTGTTGCCTCTCTTGAAATTTTTTTGTCAAAGATTTTGTTTTTATTTGTTCCTTTGAATTCATTATATTTTACTTATATGATGATATTTATGTGTTTGTGCTTATGGATCATCTATTCGTGTCTTATAATGTATTCTATGAGTGGTTTGATCAAGTTATACAAAGAAAATTCTCTTTTTGATCAAACATTGCTTTTGGACTCAAATCTTGATTTATGACTTCATTTGAGTGATTTATTTTCACTTGAAAACTTTTTTCATGGTTCTCATGTTTTCCTCATTCCTTTGTTTTCATAAATCTAATTTTATACACTATGCAGGGCCGGCCCTACCTTAAGGCAACTAAGACAATCGCCTTGGGCCTCATCTTAGGTAAGGCCCACCCAGTCACCGACCCTCAATTAAGTCCCTCAGCAGTCAGCCTAAACCCTACCATTTCTTTCTCTCTTTCTCTCACTCCCTCCCACCGCCTCCTCTCTCAAACATCAAGATCAAGTGAAGTCACAACTATTTCTTCCCCCTAAGCTTCGCCCACAGCGCCCTCTCCATCTTCGTTGGGTTCGATAGTTTCCGGTGAGAAAATATGAATTTTTTTGGTTCTGTTGATTAATTAGCATTTTTTCCAGGAAAGTTTTGTTATTTTGTTGTTTTATCTTGTTTATTTTCTGAAAGATTGCTTTTTGTGGTCTGGGATGGGGAAATTTGGGATTTTCTGAATCTGGCCGATTTGTTTTCTAGAATTGCTCATGTTTAATGATGCGTTATCGATTTTGAGTTGATCTTTTTTAAGGTTTCTGATTTCCCCCCGTTGATGGATTTGTAGTTATCCTTTTAGCCTCGGAAAATTACTTTTTTGCAGTTTTGAGAGCTTTAAGGAAGGATTAATTGGGCTTTTTCTGAATCAGGTGAATTATTTTTTAGAGTTGTCTCTTTGCGTGGCTTTGATCTAAGGATTCTGAATGTTTTGTTTGGGTTTTCTTCTTTTTTGATTCAGTTGCGTTTGAATGATGGGGAAATATGAGGTTTTGTTTTCCAAAGCATCAAGCCTAAAGATTTAGATATTTCAATTTTTTTCTCCCAAAACATCTATGTGAAGAATTGATTAATTTTAGTCCGTAGATACAGGTAACTAAAAGACCTGTCAATTTTTTTTCAAATTAAATTCTCTCTCATTACGCAAGCGAATTTGATTTGTCGTATAGCTTCTATGCTTTCTAGATCAAAGATAGATTTTTTTAGGTGAAAACGAAGTTAACTTTATTGGAAGGAACTTGGGAATGGGGCGTTCTTATGAATCTGTTATTTTATTCGAATTTCTTTTTCCTTATTGTATTTCTAATATGTGTTATTTGATTGGCTAGGGAAAAACTAGCTAAAATGCTGAATATTGTTGATTATCAGATTCATAAGAATGACTTTGTTGCGTTGGGCACTTAAGCCTCATCTAATATTTCGCCTTGGGCCCCAAAATTCCTAGGTACGACCCTGACACTATGTTTTTATAATTGTGTAATGAGACACTTCTTTCATAAATGACATATTAATATGTGTTCTCATTGTCTTGTTTGTATATGAGTTATGTTTAGCATATCTTTCATTTATGCTTACTCACATGTTTTTGCCTTAGCTTTCATTTCATATATTATATATGGCATTTTTATAGGGGGAGTTATTCCCTATACTTGTTTTATACTCACTCATGCATATTGATAGGGGGAGCTTTCGCTCTCTTCATTCTTAATTATTTTCCCCTTTTTGATGTTGTCAAAGGGGGAGAAATATTGTGAGTATACATTTCCTTGTTTATATGCATGTGAATTATAATTTATATATTTATTTCCTTTCATACATATATCTGCTTGTAAATTGTTTGTCATCATCAAAAAAGGGGAGATTGTTTACCTTCTTGTTTTGATGATGATTTACAAACAATTTACTTCTAATGTTGTTTGTCTAGTGTTTGTGTTTTTATATCAATTGTAGACAAACAACATGTTGGAGGATGGATGGAATTGCGCTTCAACAAACATATCCAATGGAGGTTGGTGGAATTGTGGTTGAAGCCTATACAATTCAAGTTAAAGATCCAATTACAAGCTTCATCCAAGTTTACCAAGTTGAGCTACAATGAAGATCAAGATCAAGCTTGGGTAACATTAGTTTAGGTTTTATATTATGTGTGTTAGTACTTTAAGCTCAATATTATATACACACATTATAGTTTTGGTTTCTATGTATATATAGTTATATATATACATACATTATAGTTTTGGTTCTATGTATATATAGTTATATATATACATACATGTTTTGGTTTTATAGCTTTCAAGCTTATATATATGAAACAAATGAATATAATTGGAAAATACATATTTGTTTCATGTTTATATGCCTATATATGATTTCAACAATAGCAAGTCTATTTAATTCAATGAAATCATGTTTTAGTGCTTTATATGTGTATTTTGTTAAAATACTATATTCATTGTTTATAGACTTCATAATCATAGTTTACATCTTTCATTAAGTCTATAAAATCAGTTTATAAAGTTTCAAAATATGGGCAAAATGTCAAAATTCATATGTTTGCATTTCTATCTTTTGGACCTCCTTACAAAATGATGATATTTTACATTTAGGAAGTCCTTTTAGAAAACCAGTTTTTGTAGCATGTGTATTATCATGTCTACAATCATTTTCCAAAGGTTTATATTTTTCTGAATTTATTTGATATTTTTAAACCCAGTTTAAAGTTAAGTTTTCTTGTGCAAATCTGATCTGTGCATGTTCAGTCGACTCATAAGTCGACTTATAAGTCGACTTACGAAGTGCAGCGGAATTGCCATTTTTTATCTGCTGAGTCGACTCATATAAGTCGACTCATAAGTCGACTTATCAGAGAGTCGTTGCACAGTAACGGCTAGTTTTCTGATTTGTTTATTTTATGGGTTTTTGATCTTTTCCTTGGGGTTTTTGCTGAAGTTTTGAATGGGTATAAATACCCCATTGCCTTCAGCTCTTCTTCAATCCAAGAAAATGTTTTAATCAAGTTTAACAAGGGTTTAAGTTTGTTTAAAGGTGTTTAAAGCCTTGTTTCAAAGTTTCGGTTTTGTGAAGATAATTTCACAAGAGGAAGAAGAGATCACCCTTTGGTGTTTGAGCTTCAACTCATCTCTCTCTCTCTCTCTCTCTCTTGATCTATAGAGAAGTTTTCCTAAACTTATTCTAGCTATTTATTGTTTTGTTTCTAATTTCCATAAGCTAGATTTATATTGAGTTTAGTTAAATTGTTTTCATTGAATCTCTTTATTCACACACAACCTATTGAGCATATAGTATTTACATTCATAGTATAATTTGGGTTGTGGGGTTTGTGACTTTGAGTTGAGCCTAATTGAGTTCTCACCTTGTTTAGAGAACAATCATTTGTTGTGAGCCTTAATTGTGTAGATCACTTTGTAATACACTTGTACACCGAGAGGAGTGTGTGGTGAGGACGTAGTCGATACCGATAGGAGTGGCGTCGGTGGTCTAGTGAGAGGTGATAATTCCGAGCACTTGAGGGAGGCGATACGTGAGGACCAACACTTGAGGTTGTAGCTTGTGTATGTACATTGTGAGGATTTGTGAGAGTTGTCGGTTGACTTGATAACCGAGTGTGTAGAGTTTT
Source organism: Asparagus kiusianus (assembly GCA_022839385.1). Lineage (NCBI taxonomy): Eukaryota > Viridiplantae > Streptophyta > Magnoliopsida > Asparagales > Asparagaceae > Asparagus > Asparagus kiusianus. The sequence continues at coordinate 628,117 of BQKN01067501.1, read as the reverse complement.
CGGTTAGCTAGAAAACCGAGTGTGTAGAGAAGTTCCGACTTTTAATCCGGGTTGTGTAGTGGATTCTCCCCAGGAGTGGGGAGCGGGGACGTAGAACGGAAGGTCCGAACCTCGTGAACATATTGTGTGTTTGAGTTTGTATTGGCGCACTTTTTCTTATGTTCATATCTTATATCGTCATTGCCTATTGCTTGTTGTTAATCTTGTCCACTATCTTGTTTAGTTTGTTTCTCCCTTGTGATAGTTTATATATCCTTGCATATACCATATAGATATCTCATTGCTAGGACATATCATCTCGTTCATATTACATATTCTTGCTCATAATTAGTTGTATATCTATCTTGCAAGAATATTATAAGGACCATGAATTTTCGATACTAGTTAGAATACTTTTCTGGTATTTTAAAATATTTAATTATGATTTTTAATAAGTGTATTTTTATTTTTCTCGATTTCCTATAATTTCTATGATTTAAAAATCTGATTATATAATTATTTAAATGATTTTGATATTTATAAATTTATTTTGTACTGTAAAAATTTCTAGAATTAATTTGTTGTGTTATCGGTACTATCCGTATTATTTTAAATAATATATTGTATTATTAATATTATTACTAATTATTTCATATAATACATGGTATTATTAATTACGTGTTTTTGGTATAATTTGTTGAATTATTCTACTGTTACATATTATCTGTTGTATTAGTATAACTTGTACGTTTTACTTTGTATATAATTATCCCATAATTATTTGATTTTAAATTTAACTAAAAATATTTTTATTGATAATTATTCTTGTTTAATTATACAATATGGGTATTTTTCGACTATTTTGTAACAACTGTTGTATTAGCACAACAGGTACGTTTTTATTTGTAGATAAATATTATGTAATTAGTTTAATTTTTAAATACCATTAACTATTTTATTTTAATTATTTTTTTTAATTTAACCCTAACCCTAATTACAATCTTATATATAAATCCTCTCCCTCTCTCTCTCGTTTTTCATTTTTTACAGCCGCCACAGTACCCTCTCTCTCTTTTCTCTCTCCTCTCTCTGTTCTCTCCTTTTTCTCTCCCAGCATCACCTCGACCACCGCACCTGCCAACCTCCGTCAGTCCCTCCACCGCGCTCGCCCCAGCCTCGTCGCAGCTCGCCGCCAGCTTCGTCGGCCACAACGCCTCCCCATCGAGCCGTCAGAGATCGCCGACTGCCTCCAGCCTCCGAACCACCACGAACCTCGCTCTTCGCCGCCCGAACCACCCGCATCAACGTCGCCGCTCCGACCTCCTCGCGACCACCCCCACCTCAGATCTGCGCCTCCAAGCCGCCTGCAGCCCCTCCTCCTGTCGCCGGAGCCTTCACCGCCAACCACCACCCTCAGCGACCCATGACCAGCCCACGAACCTGTTGCTCGCCGAGTCCACCATCCAGCCCTTGCACCGCCTGACGCCGCCGCCACATCAACCAGAACCGAGACAAGCTTACCCCGCCGCCCTTCGCCGGCCAGCCAACAGCCATCCCCGCGACGTCGCTGACCCCGCGTTGCACTCGTGCTCCTCATCCGCTCGCCGACGACTCGTTTGACAGCCCCTACACCGCCATCGACCTTCGCGCAGCCGCTTGTCACCATCGCCTCACCCGTAGCCTCGCGCATCAGCGTCGATTTGTTCGACGAAAACCCGAGGCAAGATCCCGCTCTCCTTGTTTCGTAGTTGAATATTTACATTATTATGAATCATTTACATAGTTTAATTGTGACGTATTTATCTGCGTGGGTTGTTGCTGAAGAATATTGATCTGAATAATTGATATGTGATAAATAGTGTTTTTGGAATAATTATAATGAATTAAAAGGATTTAGTTCGGCAAAAGAATCATTTTTAGATAATTACAATAATTTAAAAGAATTTTTTTGGAAAATGAATTAGTTTAGATTAATTGTTAAGCGAAATAATTTAAAATGAATTAATTTAGAAAATGATTATTTTTCTGAATTATGTAGATATTGTTTATGATTTATAATTCTTATTTTGATTATCTGGTATGCTATGATATTATTACACATGATTAGTTGCATGGATTGTTCCATGTTGTGATTGAGAATTATTAGGATTTTATGACTATAGTGACCTGTATGACACAGTTAACATCTAGAATCTCGTGTGTAGTTGACCTGGAATTACGAGAATTGGGATGAGAAGTCTTGGTCCATGTGAGCGGTTGTGATTGTTGATGTATATTCCAGGCTCGCGCCGGTGAAGTTTGTGTAGTCACCGGGGTGGGTCTGATGCGATGAGATATTGGGATTGTAGACGTATATTCCGGGCTCGCGCCGGTGAAGTTTGTGTAGTCACCGGGGTGGGTCTGAGGAGTTGAGATATTTGTGATTGTGGTTGTATTCCGGGCTCGCGCTGGTGAAGTTTGTGTAGTCACCGGGGTGGGTCCGAGGAGTTGTGATATGTGATTGTGGATTATTTCTAGGCTCGCACCAACGATATTCCTGTGTAGCGTTGGGGTGGGTCTGAGGTGATGTGATTGTTGATTATTTCCAGGCTCGCACCAGCGATATTCCTGTGTAGCGCTGGAGTGGGTCTGAGGGGGCAGTGAATCGTTATGTGTGGATGATTTGTGAACAACCGGTTATTCGTGAATATGAGTTTTGACTATATGTGAGAGGTAGACCAGTGACTTGATATAGGATGATTAGCTACATGACTTTGCTGTTTGCATGTTTATGGGTTCTTGTGAGATGTGAACCGGTTATATTTCTTTTCATACCTAGGTTAGGATTAATATTTAATTATCTGCAATTTGAGACATATGGTATATAAATGAGGGTTTCCTTGTTTGGATTATTTCGCTCGACGTACTACGTCTCGAGTTGTAGATTTTTAAGTATTAATTCTATCTAGGGGTAGTCCTTGTTATGCGGATGATTATGGATTCTTATGATCGTTATACTCTAGTGATGGATTGCATCTAGCTTGTTAGTATTCCAGCTGCATGTTTCTATTTATTATTATTGCTATTGCATTGGTCATTCGACCGTTGTTCGAGCGGGAAATTGCGTTATTCTTCATTGATGATTCTGTTACAACTTTGACAACAACTTTATGCGTTTACAAAGGGATCCGGTCTTTTTATAAGATCCGGCTTACAACAAAATCAAAAGTAAAGAAATAAAAATTACAACTTTCCTTGAACAAATCACGAGATTCCTGTTTTACGGTCCCTCGCTTTGTGGGGTTCTTCGCCTGTGCCGGGGTTGAGTACCGTGGACCACCGCGCAATCTCGATCTGAACAGATCTACGTGGTATAACGGGTACTATCCCACCAAGGAGATAGTAGCCGAGAGGGATCGTTTCACCAAGGAAACGCTCGCTCTAATCTCGGGATCTAAGAGCCAAGCTTAGATCCGGAGTGGTATCACGTAGATCTGGTTGTCCAAGTCTTCAAGCCTTCACAATCCGAGTTGAGGTCGCAATCCGGCAGAGTTTCGGCTCTTCAGAAGTTTCAGAAAAAGTCCTCTCAAATGAACGAGTGCCAGGCCTATTTATAGGCACTCGAAACTGTGCCTTTGGCACAGAACTGTGCCTAGCCACCTCAGGGTGGCTCGGCCACCGAGCCACCCTAGGGTGGCTCGGCTTGGGCCGAGCCACCTTAGGGTGGTTCGGTTCGGGCCGAGTTCCCCCAGGTGTGCTGGTTTCGTCGTTTTCCGGTGTTTCCGGTTCTCCGTCGTTCGGGTTTGATTCGGTTTCTGGAATTGACTTGATTCCAAATATGGCAGTTAATCCGTTTCTGAGTTCGAGTTTGGGATTGGTCCCGATTCGATCGTTATATCACCGAGTTCGTTCTTGTTTAGATGACTCGGTGATTCCCCGAAACGTTGGTTCGATTCCACGTGCGTACGTGTTCCATTGTTCATGTGCCTTGTCGCCTCGACCTTTCGTTGATTTGTTCAGGTCCTGATTCGATTCCCCGAATCTTCATTTGGTAGTAGCTCCGCTTCGGTGTTTGAGTTCAAGTCCGTTTTGTTGTTGGACGACTCGTTAACTTTCCGAACCGTTGGTTTGGTCCCGCACGCGAACGTATTCCATTGCTTACGTGCTTCGTTGCCTCGTCGCTCGAATGTCCGTTGTCTTGTCGAATCATCGTGCTGAGCTAAGCTAAGGGACCTATAGGTAATTTTATACGCCTACAACCGTTCCTATTCTCTTTGTGGGATCTTGCCGTGCGCTATGCACCTGACGTACACATGTTTTCTCTGGTGTACATCAGACTTAGAGGAAGAACAGGTCCATCTTGGTGATAAGCCAGGAGCCAGAGGATTCTCAGCAGGAGTGCCTTGTAGATGGAGTAGAAGAAGAAGCCGAAGCTTAGTCATCCCTTTCAGTTTCTTTTGTAGTTCTTTCTTTTTCTATTGATCGATGTATTTTTGTAGCTCTTCAGTATTCTTTTGTTCAGTTTTGTATAAGGACATGTTGACCCGAATATTATGTCTCGGATGTTATTCCATTTGTGATATCGGAGTTTGTCTATTATATTCTTGCTACCTGTGATCGGGGACCTGTGACTTCGCATCGTATTTATTTATTGACGCTTAGCGTATTGGATTGAGAAGAAAAAAAAATGATAGCGTATATTTCTTCTCAATCTAATACGTCGCAGGCTTGTTCACGTTTCGGTTCCCGTGTATTTTGGAAAGCAGGGCGTGACAAATATATTTATTAATAAGTTTTAATTGGCATAAAATCGGATTATATTAGCATAAACCCTATTCACCCCCTCCCCCCCCCCTCCCTCTAGGGTTCCTTCCTAGGGCTATTAGGGTCTAACAGAATTGCCAATGCAAAGCTATTCCTAAAAAGAAATAGGTTTTCAACCATCTTAATCACAATCCTGAGCCTTCAGAGGCTAGGATCAAAAGATAATGATGTACCCAAACTCTAAGAATGCATAGCCAATACAACTAGTGTAATCTCTGTAGATGAGGAGGAAAATGTAGACAGTCTGTCCGACCCGAGATACTCCCTAGCATCGGAGGCATATTGCCAAAGACTGACGGTCTATACCACCACACCAGATCAAGGTAGAGAGCAACGACTCCCTTTAACTACTCCCTCCTCCAAATACGAGTGTCACGGGCTCCGCCTCAAGTCAACTAGCACATTATTAGTGACGCTAACTCTTTCATAGCGCCACATGTCAGCTCCTAGTTCAAGTCAAGAAAAAAATTGGCAGTGGGTAAGACATAACGAGGAGATCTTCTCTAACAAATAGAAGTCCAACGGAAAGCATCAGAAAAGCAATTCAAACGATTGGAAAATATGCTTAGTCAACTCATGGCAACCTCTCAGCCTCAACCGAGTTCTTCGGAGGGAAATAATCAATTATTGAATTCTCCCCAGAAGAAGAACAAATGCATAAAGAAGATGCAGATTTTAGTCATTTAGGATTAGAAACATCGGTGCCTCCTAAGTTAATTGTGACGCCCCAAGGTTTACATAAGGCTGTAGTCCAAGGTGAATCCCAGAATGTCAAACCTGTCATGCACCAATATCGTACAACAACATGTTTCACCATCACAATTACTATTTCTCTAGAAGAATCAACAAACAGGCGTAGGTACAAACATGCAAAGAATAGTAAAATAGTACAATGAACATAGTAAACACAGAAGAAATATATAAATAACCCTCATCAGGGCCTAACTAAAATATAATAAAATAACTCTGAATCTGAGATAAAATGTAATGTGTCTCAACACAAGAGTCAAATAAAATCTTACTAAGGCACTCAGCCACTACAAAATAAAATCATAATTTCTCTAAATGGAGATTGGTAATTAGAAACTCACAACACGAGAATTAGTACGTCGAGCGAAATAATCCAAACAAGGAAACCCTTACGTATATACCATGTCTTAAATTATGGATCGCTAAATACCAATTCCAATCCTATGAATGAAAACAGATCATGAAGAAAAATACACCAAACCTTTACCAAAAAAGAACTAATGTCACATCTCAAACTACCCTCAGTAGTTGGCGCAGTCATAAGGAAAGATCATCCAGCTCAAAATCACCATAAGCCATATCATGTATCCAAAATATACCTCACACTTGGGTAATCTAACATGGAAGCAAATTATAACTGTGTGTATATGTCTTTATCACATAACGATACTTCTGTAAGGTTCTCACATTCACATGTGGATTCAACGTTCTTACTCAATCATTCTGCGGCAATAGGTTTTATCTCCTATATTCCGGATGATGCATCCAGATAATCGTACCGCGGAATAAAGGCGTATCAGCCAAATCCGAAAACACATCGATCATCTTCGAGTATTAGTACCGCTGAGGTCTTATTGCGGGATAACGTCCAAATACTCCTAGTGTGGTACCATCGAGGTCTCATTACGGGATAAACGTCCACACCGAAACATCCGCAGCAGATAAGTATACATTATCATATGTTATACTAACACCTATCAACTCAAACATATATCGTGCCTCTCCACTATGCAAAAATATTTATCTAAGAACATAGATCAAGCATTAGTACACATGTCTCAATGTGTGTGCCACTATTTCGTGTTCACAAACATCTCATGTATTAAACAGGTCATAAACATCATATTACATCTCAGATAGATCGAGAAAATTCCTCAAAAAAATCAAATGTGAGTCGAAACATGCACATGCTTCTGCCTGTCTGGCGGTCGACCGCGCCCTTGTAGGCATCAAAAATTGCCGATAGGTCCCCACTCACAGCTCGGTGTTAACGAGCGACGATGAACGTCACTATCCGGTTCACAAGAGTTCAAATGACGTCGATGAGGGACTGAAGCAAACCGACGGACTACGTGGACCGACAGAATGTCAGAAC
>BQKN01067501.1:599537-610247 GCA_022839385.1 Asparagus kiusianus | reverse complement strand
TATATATATATATATATATATATATATATATATATATATATAACATCCTCACTCATACTAGGAATTTCTAGCCGAACTCTATACATGATTCGTAGGGAACTCTATCCTAGCTCTACAGTAGGACACATGGATGATCCGAGGGATATCAAAACTAAAGCTCTGATACCAATTGTGACACCCCAGGTTCACACAAGGCTACAGTCCAAGGTGAATCCCAGAATGTCAAACCTACCATGCACCAACACCGTGTAACAACATGTTTCATCATCATAATTACTATTTCTCTAGAAGAATCAACAAACAGATGTAGGTACAAACATGCAAAGAATAGTGAAATAGTACAATGAATAGATTAAACACAGAAGAAATGTATAAATAACCCTCGTCAGGGCCTAACTAAAATAGAATAAAATAACTCTGAATCTGAGATAAAATGTAATGTGTCTCAACACAAGAGTCAAATAAAATCTCACTAAGGCACTCAACCTCTATAAAATAAAATCACAATCTCTAGGGTCTGAAAATATACAACTAAATGTGGAGCTCTAAAATAACTATAACTATAAATAATTAGATGGAATCTAAGATGCAATCCCATCAACCTGCAACTCTCCGTGCATCTGACACGCTGCTTGAAAAGGGGGAAACAACGAGCGTCAAATCGCTAGCGAGATCATCTCCACCGCCCCCAGGAGGAAGGGGTAGGAGTATATAAGAAAATATTTTTTGTACATATAGCTATAAAAATCATTCATATTACTCTAAATAGAGATTTGTATTTTGAAACCCACAACACGAAAATTAGTACGTCGAGCGAAATAATCCAAATAAGAAAACCCTCATGTATATACTATGTCTCAAATTATGGATCGCTAAATACCAATTCCAATTCTTTAAATGAAAATAGTACATGAAGAAAAATACTCCAAATCTCTACCAAAAAGAACCAATGTCACATCTTAAACTACCCTCGGGTAGTTGGCGCAATCATAAGGAAATATCATCCAGCTCAAATATCACCCTAAGCTATATCATGTATGTCATGTATCCAAAATATACCCCACACTTGGGTAATCTAACATGGGAGCAAACTATAACTGTGTGTATATGTCTTTATTAGATAACAATACTTTTGTAAAGTTCTCACATTCACATGTGGATTCAACGCCCTTACTCAATCGTTATGCGGCAATAGGTTTTATCTCCACTATTCCAGATGATACATCCAGATGATCATACCATGGAATAAAGGCGTATCAGCCCAATCCCAAAACACATCGATCATCTTCGAGTATTGGTACTGTCAAGTTCTCATTATGGGATAATGTCCAAATACTCCTAGTGTGGTGCCGCCGAGGTCTTATTACGGGATAAATGTCCATACCGAAACATCAGCAGCAGATAAGTATGCATTATCATGTGTTATACTAACACCTATCAACTCAAACATATATTGTGCCTCTCCACTATGCAAAAATATTTATCTAAGAACATAGATCAAGCATTAGTGCACATATCTTAATGTGTGTGCCACTATTTCAGGTTCACCAACACCTCAGGTGTTAAACAGGTCATAAACATCATATTACATCTCAGATAGATTGAGAAAATCCCTCAAAAATATCAAACGTGAGTCAAAACATGCACAGGTTTCTGCCTATCTGGCGGTCGACCGCGTCCATTGTGGCGATCGACCGGAGCGTGGTCAGCAGCCTGCTTGCTACAGGTTCGTGATTTTGTGTTCATGCGTGTTATGATTCAAACTTATTTAATTCGTCATAAAACTTGTGTAGAACATTGTAAACACTAATTTAACATCTTTGAAGATATTTAAACACATGAAACATGTTTAGTAGCATGAGATATCATATTCAAACCCTAAACATGCACGAAAATGTCGATATGTCGATAAAACATCAAAACTCAGTTAAATCACATTGTTATTTACTTTCAGATCTTAAATCACTTATTGGAAATTCATTCTTAAGATTTTAAACACAAAAAGATCTGATCTTTTTTCATATAATATAAAAGAATTGCTTTTATACTCAAACTAGTCGATTTGGGTCAATAAAATCACATAAAACTCGTTAAAAACCTTTAAAAACTTGGATGTAGGGTTAGCAGAGATGAAACTCGCCTGAAAACTTGGTTGAAAGCCTAAGAGTGCAACGCCAAAGAAAACCCCTAATCCACACGTCAATAATCCCGCCTACACGTCGAAAATGGCCTCACAAAGCTCTTAGAAACTCAAAATTTTGATTTAGGGTTTAGGGGAGGAAAAGGTGGCTGCTAGGGTTTGAAAGATCTGATATCATATGTTCAAAAATATGAAAAAGCGATTTATATACTTCAGTGTGTAACTGGACCTCAAAAGAACCCGTTTCCAAAACATACTAGGAAAACTGGAAAATCGATGGGCGGTCGACCGGACCTTGTGCAGTGATCGACCGACCAACAACTTTTTAGCTTGTGCAGGTTTCTTGGCTTGTGCATGTTTCGACTTAATTCTTCACATGTATGAACTCGTTTACACTCAAAATACTTGGCATCATACTCATACATCATTTAATGATATTTATCATGATAAATATCCACTTATCATAATTAATCACTTATTATTTCAAATTATCACTTATTAACTTAAATTTATGGGGTTTTACACCAATAAAGGAGACAAAGATCCTCGAGGACCTCCAAAAATAGTTCAATGCTCTTTCTCAGTGAACTGAGCATTGAACTGAGCTGAAGAAGGTTGGAATCACCCAATCTTATCCTATCAAACGGGACATGGTCCCTTACTCGATAAAGTTTAAGCCACCACGTTGCATACATTTGATGCCAGAGGTTCTCCGAATTAGTACATCTAGTACTTCCACTAACAAATTAGAAGCAATGATGCTATTAAGATGTGACTTTTCATTGGCATCCTTCAGGAGGTAGCTTTTGACTAGTTTCAGAATCTGCCTGAGGGATCAATTAAGTCCTAAGCTAATCTAGGATCCAAGTTCCTCTCATACTTCCATGAGAAACAATCAAATGTTACCATCACCAAACTCCTCTAAAAAGCAAAAAGGAAATGAAACAGTTAGGGAATTCATCGAGCGATTTTGTAATCTGATATTATGGTATCGAGATATGCCATTGTCAATACTACTCTAAACTTGTCAGCATTTCGTGGGTCATGTAGAAGCTCATATGGGCTCTGTCATGGGCTATACATGGAAATACTTAATAGAACAAGTTGAGAGCAGAAAAATCATCAGAACGCTTCAACAAGTTTGGTCCCTGAACAAATTTTAAGGGTAACAAAGATAAATAAGGGCAGTTTTCCTAGCCAAAAGGCAAAGAGACTTTCACAGTCGAGGTTAGAAGCTCGGAAGCTAGAAGAGGGAACCAAGAAAGAACGTTTAGTGTAATTACTCCTTCAAGAATGAGCATACGATGTCTATCTTCTATGTCCTCAATAAGGGTAATCAGTTAGAGCTTCTTGAAACTCAGCGCCCCGAAGAAATCGAAAATACTAATGATCCCAACTACTACATTTACTATAGGATGTTGGGATACTCGACGAAGAACTGTTACATCCTTAAGTATAAAATACAGATCTTTGTCAAGTCAAGAATCTTTAAGCTTAAGCCCGAGCAAAAGAAAGTCACTGCCAGCATGGTAACTCTTCAACTTGTCTCTATGCCAAAAATCCAAGACCAAGACAGAGTTGTCCCCGTTCCAATTGTAAGGATGAAAGTGGTCAATTATGATCAACAAAATCAATAAAGCCAAGGCTTGGTCCCTCTTACTACATCAAGAAGGAAAATGATGTAGTTACATCTCGACTTTCTCCAATATGAACATTGGACTCTTCCAAAGTCCAAGTCAAAGGGCAAATACAAGATGAAGCCTTGCAAGGTTATCTCCGCAATCATTAGAGAGGAATCCCTACTAGTCTCTTCACTCACTAACTCAGAGGAAGAGAAAATTGTCATGATAGGGACAAGATCCGGGATACTACTTGAAAAACTATGATCAACTAGGACCCTCCAACCAACCTGAACCAATCAAGAAAAATGAGACACGGTTCGACAAAGCATTGCAACGTCTCTCAGACAATCCCAAAGCTCCATTTTGATATGATATCATGGTCTAGTTAGCAATATCCTGACTCATAACCTTATACGAACTTCTACATTTGTCTAAAGAAATGAGGGAGGCTTTAAAAGAAGCCCTAGACGATAGTGAGGCATTCCTCTCCAACATGTCCGAGCCGCCCGAGGAGGAAGAACATAGGCAGTGCTATGAATGTCAACAACAGGCACCTTGTAACACCTTCACTCCAAATGACATGCTCATTAAGGACCATCATTATAACTAGCCCCTTTATTATACTAGGTATATAGCATCGGCGAAGGTCGAGAGGATTGACATTGACTCAGGCTCTACTTTGAGCATAGCTTTACCTGCTACAACTTCTTCTTCTAAGGACACTTGGATTGCTTGAGCCTCTTTGCCTTCAAAATCAGTGAGCTCATTTAAAGGATACTTATTATTTCTATAGATGATCAACGCCATTGCACATTTTCCCCTTACCTTTCATTGTGGTCAACATTGTGACAGCCTGAGTTATTGTGAAGCCCTCCTTGATCATCATTTCGATTTTCCTTTGAAGAACTTATAGCTCTTGGCTAGGATTCGAATGAGCCGATGGGAGTAATCCGGGTCATCAACACAACCTACTTCGTGTGGACGTTTTGCATTAGGGGCTGTTTGGTTGGTTTCCTAAAAACCAAGAAAAGGAAATAGGTACAAGGAAATCAATATAATAATATTTTTATCCATTTCCATCCCTAAAACTCACCCACAACATCCAATAAAATATTATTTTTATCCTCCAACTCATCTCATTTAATCTCCTTTCTTACCTTTAAAAATAAACCAAACACAAGAAATGTGTCACATCATCCAACTCATCACATCTCATTTTATCTCATTTTTAAAAATTACACACATCATCCAATAATATTGTGACAACTCATCTCATATCATTAAACATTCCTTTCCATCCATTTTCTCAAAAAAAAACAAGAAATCAATTTTCTTAAGTACGTGTCACATCATCCAATAATATACCTCCAACTCATCTCATCTCATCTATTTTCTTATTTTTAAAAACGAACCAAACACAAACAACCTCAAAACATCATCCAATAATATACCTCCAATTCATTTCCTTATTTTTTTAACCAACCAAACAACCTCAAAACAAGTTTTTTAAAAAATCACTCACATCATCCAATAATAAGGTGACAACTCATCTCATCTCATCTCCTATTCTATAATTTCCTTCTTTTTTTAAGCCAACCAAACAACTTCAAAATAATTATAATAGGAAATAGGTTTCCTATATTTTGATTTCCCAGTTTTTTTGCCAAACGAACAGCCCCTTAGATAGTTCGATATAGCCATCACCTATAGCCTATAATAGATACTATCAAGATCCTCATATTTGAGGCTCTCGAGAGGCATCTATTTGACATTGTTATGAGGGTAGGGGCATTATTCATGCTCCCGCGCCCAGTCCTTATGCTCAGTGGATAACCTATGCCACTAAAGTTTGTGTATCTATGAGCCATTATGCTATTTATTGCCTATTGCTCAGCGCACTATGTTAGTCTATAAATATCAGTTCCATGTAGTCTAATCATTGATCTCGTATATGTTGCTCTTACATCCAATCAATGTAATAGTTCCCAAAGATTAAGGGTTCTTGAATCTGACATATGATTACTTTGAGTCGCCCTACCCTATTGGATGTGACGTGATACTAACGGCCGACCCTTGGAGTTCCTATATAACTTTAGACTATGCTCTTATAGATGATCTTATCCGACCCTTGGAGTTCATATATAATTTTAGAATATGCTCTTATAGATGATCTTATAGTATGGGAGTTATCATATGGAGGAAGGGCGGACAAACTGTATCCTTTTGCATGATACACCCTCAACTTCGACCCTTGGAGTACCTATATAATTTTAGAATATGCTCTTATAGATAATCTTATAGTATGGGAGTTGTCATATGGAGGAAGGGTAGACAAACCGTTTCCTTTTGCATGATACACCTTCAACATCGGCATGGGTAGGTTTACATTCATGATTCGTCATGTTAATTATCAAGCTTGAACGCTCATCATCATTGTTGAGGATGACTCATACCATGTTGCACACCTTGGCCTTTCCTTTCTTAGGCTTTTGGCCCATTTTTGTGGATGTCATTATTCGTCCTTAACAAGATCGCAATGCACCCATGTACGCTCCTATATAGTTAGGATAAGCAGCATTAACTCCTTCTCTTGTTGATTATGTGGATCGGAGTTAACAATCCTCAGCTCCACCTGGGACTACACTATTCTAAATAGACAATTCAGGAAAATCCCCGAACTTAACCAAAATTATTTTGGTTGTTGTGACCTATTTTTGGTCATCCTGGAGCTTTAGCGTGCTCCCCTCATTGACTGACATACCGGTGGAAGACGTAATACTTTGGTTCATTAGTATGACCTATTTCCTCTGATTTCCATGGTTTAGGAAGTAGAATGTAACCTCCTTTAATAAGTGTCTCTGTAATCCCAGGGATTGCTTTGACCTTGAAGGTGAAAAACTTATCCTACTTTAGCTGTCTTTTTGAGGTTGGGTAATGTAAAACCCCGATAATTTATGAATAATATAATTAATGTGTGATAAATTATGATATGTGGATATTTAGTATGATAAATATCATTTAATGGTATATGAGTATAATACCATGTGATTTGAGTATGAACGAGTTCATACATGAGAGAGAAAAGAGTTGAAACATGCACAAATGGCCAAACATATGGAAACTGGAAATGTTCGGTACGGTCGACCGTCGCGGTCGACCGCAGCTCGGTCGACCGTCACGGTCGACCGCAATAACTGCAGTCTGTTTTTCTCCAGTTTTGAGTTGGTTTCGAATTTCTAAACCCATATCCATTTTCCTCTGATATATATATGAGTTTTTCACGTTTTTTCTCAGTTTTCCTAAGAACCCTAACAGCCACCAAAACCCCCCAAACCCTAGTTTGATTTCTTGGAAAAGATTGGAGGCTTTCAAGTTGGGTTTTTGTTGATTCTTGGTTTTTGGAGTGAAAATCTCCTTCGACGTTGCTTCTAACACGTTTTCCTACAACCCCAGGCGAGTATCATCTCTGCTAATCCCCCTCCTAGTTTTCAAAACGTTTTTAAAGAGTTTTAAACATGTTTCGTAGAGCCTAAATGACTAGTATATGAATAAAGTCAATCTCTTTTGTATTATATATATAAAGATTAAGTCTTTTCATGCTAAAAAGGTTGAGAACGTTTTTACAGATGTGATTTAGATCTGTTGATGATTTTAAAACATGGTTAATCTAAAGAAAGGAGTTTGATTCGTTGTTTTGAGCGTTTATGCATGTTTTTTTAGGGTTTTGAATACAAATCTGATGGTTAAAATCATGTTTATAGTTGTTGAGTTGTTTCCAGATGTTCATATCTGCTGTGACATGTTTGCATACAAGTTTCATGAAGATTTAATCATGTTTGAATCACAAAAACACGACGTGAACACGACATACACGAAATAATTAAGAAATCTGGAATCAGGGTTCACGGTCGACCGTCGACCGCCACGGTCGACCACGTGCAGGACAGAGACCTGGGTATCTCTGGAGCCCGTCGCGGTCGACCGCTGGTCTGTTTTGGCTGTGCATGTTTATATGGCTTGGTTTTGGTTTGCCGAGCAGATTTCTCAATCTAATGATGATAGACTATTATGTTAGTGATTGTTTAACACCTGGGATGATGGTGAACTTCAAATGAGGACACGCACACCGAGATTTGTGCATGTATACTAGATTGTGTTAGATTGACACATTTTTGGCATGAGTTAATTTGATAAACACATATGAATAATGTTGTTCTATACGTATCCGGAAATAGGGAGATGAAACCTATTTGCCACAAAATGATTGAGTAAGAGTATTACAAAAGTATCGTTATTACACGTATCCGGAATAGGGAGATAATAAAACCTATTGCCGCAGAGCGATTGAGTAAGAGCATTACGAGAGTATCACTATAGTACAAGATGATGCACACATAGATAATTGATCAGTTGTAAGCTTTACTTTCATGATAGATTGCCAGCGAGTAGGGTATTTCCTTTGAGATTTTGATACACCCGTTATGAACGGCAGATTTTTTTTTTGTTTTAGCAACTATTGATATCCTCTTATGTTAGAGCAGATCACTCGGATGTAGTTCGAGATGAGATGATTATTCTTTATGTTGGAGATTGGGGTTTTTATCATTGGTAAATTTGTTTTTCATTCATAGAGAGTTATATGAATGATTTGATATATGTATGTACTGACTCTATTTTCTATATACTCCTACCCCTTCCCCTGGGGAGAGGTAGTGATGATTTCGCTAGCGCTTTGATGCTCGTTGTTTCCCCTCTTTCAGACAGTGAGTCCGGCGCATGGAGAGTCGTAGGTTGATAGGACATCTTAGTTGTCTGTTTAAGCTATTTATTATATTTTGTAGTTATTGCAGAACTCCACATGTAGTTGATTATTTTCAGACTCTAGATTGGTATTTTATTTCATAGAGTTAAGAGCTATTGTGAGACTTGGTTTATTTGACTCATTGTATTTAAGATTTAGTTCAGACTCAGTGAAATATCTACTTCATTCCAGTTAGGCTCATTATTAATATTTCTTATGCTTCTTCTGTGTATATTTTCAGTATTGTTCGATTTAGATTATTTACCTGTCTGTACCTTCATCTATTTATTGTTTCCATTAGAGAGATAATGATTGTGATGGTGAAACATGTCGTAGCATGGAGTTGGTGCTTGGCAGGTTTGACAATGCGGGTTTCACCTTGAACTGCAGCCTTGTGTGAACCCTGGAGCGTCACAGTTGGTATCAGAGCTCTACTTCCAATATCCTTAGGATCATTCCTGTGTCATATTTTGGAGTTTAGGATAGAGTTTCCTAGGGATCATGTATACAGTCCGCTAGGAATTCTTAGCATGAGTGAGGACGTACTATATATGTACGCGGAAAATCTAATATTTTTTTTATGATGATCTATTTGCTTTGAATAATAAAGCATGATATGAGATATATGTGATACGATTTACTTATTGGTATATGTTATATCCTTCATGCTTGAGATCCAATTTACTGCGTAATAAGCTCTATTTTGGAATTATAGATGTCAGGAAGAGGTCGTGGACGCCGAGTTTCTCGTGCTCAGGGAGTTGAGCAGGAAGATAGGGAGCCCGAGCCACAGCAGGCTTCGTAGTACCTAGTGGATCTCATAGCACCATTGGCAGCTCGTATGGTGGCTATTGAGGAGCAGTTAGTAGCCCAGGTTCGTCAAGAGCCTTACGTTCATGAAGAGGCACCCGTTCAGGAGTCATCTATTAGGGAGGAAATACAAGAGAGGGCACCAGTGGTCCCACCGACACCACCAGTTGAGGATGGAGTAGCTGATCAGAAGGCTTGGCTTCGTTTAGTTGAGAGGTATCAGAAGTTGAAAGCACCTGAGTTCCACGGTTCGACGGATTCCATTGCTGCACACAAGTGGAAAGAGGATATGAGCAATATCTTGGACATGCTGAATGTCAACACTGTACAGAAGCAGAGGCAAGCGGCTTTCAGCCTCAAAGGCGATGCAGGAGGATGGTATAGGCTCTGTTTCACCCCAGAGCAGAGGATGACGGTTTCATGGGAAACCTTTATATATCTGTTTGATGAGCAGTATGTTTTGGCTACAGCGAAAGCCGGAAAAGAGTTGTAGCTGGCTCTTTTAGAATAGGGAGATATGTCTATCATGGACTTTGAGAGTAAGTTCATATCATTGCTTAGGTTCACCGGTATGTGGCACACGGAGGAGCAACAGGCTCAGATGTTCCTGATAGGACTTCATCCAGGATTACGCCGGTACATAGTATCTCGACGGTTTCTTTCAGTGTGGGAGGTGGCAGATGTAGGCGTATAAAATTGCCTATAGGTCCCTTATCACAGCTCGACGACGCTAATTCAACAAACGGATCATCGGGCGACGTATCCAAACAAAGCTGTTAGCCCACAACGCCGAAGCCAAGCGATATGTGACGAAGCGGACTAACGAGGCTAACGAACCGCACGCGAGCAACGGAATGAATCCATTCGCATGTGGAATCAAACCAACGGTTCGAGGAGTCAACGAGTCATCTAAACAAGAGCGAACTCGGATGAACCACGATCGAATCAAGATCGGTTTCAGACTCGAACTCAGAAATGGGTTTGCTGCCAAATCGGGAATCAATTCAACAAATCGATTCCAGACCAAGTCAACCACAAACCGAATCAAGTCTGAACAACAGAGAACCGGAAACACCGAAAAACAATCGAAACGGACAACACCCGGAGTGGCTCGGCCTAAACCGAGCCAACTCAAGGTGGCTCGGCCCAAGCCGAGCCACCCTGAGGTGGCTCGGTGGCCGAGCCACCCTGGGGTGGCTCGGCAGCCGAGCCACCCCTTGGGGTGGCCGAGCCACCTCATGGTGGCTCGGCATGAGCCGAGCCACCTTGAGGTGGCCGGTGGTTCGGGTAGTTTCTGACCCTTGGCCCGAGGCACAGTCTCGTTTGCCTATAAATAG